>CM031919.1:36633383-36682867 GCA_018703695.1 Prunus fruticosa
AAGTGCGGTGCTTCTTTAAAAGCGCTTTTATAACTTAAAAACATTTCTAAACTTTAGTAAATGTTGTCAAAAGTGCTTTTGATTGTTATAAAACATTTTTAGCTCTTTCAGAAACATTCTCATACCCTAAGTGAAAAAATGGCATTAACTTGTATATCAATTATCTCAAGTTCAAATTCTCATGACATCTTTTGTCATATGAGAAAAACTCCATCCCAAGCCTCTGCATTCGCTCGCATTTCATAAAATCTAAACCATTCAACTAATCCAATGCTTATGAGAATGCCACATCGCTTACAATAAGTTTATGTCCATTTTATATAAAACTGACGCCGTTACTGGTATCTTCCTACTCCCTCTCAACTCGTGCACTCATCTTCTTTCTCATGTCGTCCTCACTCCTTTTTTGGGTTACAATATGAATGGATTTTGGCTAGTAATCTTGTTTTCCTTCCATCAGTATTAATTATGATTTGTTAAAAAGCCTAAAATAGCTAGAATACATCCATTTCGTTAATAAATAATAAATAAATACCATCAAGAGTTGGTCCAAGTGGAAGAGGCTTGGATTCTTTAAACAAGAGGTCCTGGGTTCAATCCAGGCGCTTGCTGCAAATAGAGCATACTCTCTTGGGAGAGGTCCCGCTTTGCGTTCTGACCGTACCTTCGAGGGATTTAGTCTCGCAGGTTGCACAGGGATACCCTGGGAAACCAAAATAATAAATAAATAAAAACTTTAATCTGAGAAATTAAAAAATCTTCCAATCTGCAAGTTGTTGTAGTCATCGAGAAAAGCCCAAAGTTATTGCAAGTTGCTAATCTGAAAGTTGTAGTCTAGTCATCGAGAAAAGCCCAAATTGATCAGGAAAATTCCCAATTGATTTCGGTTTAATTTTCTTCAATGCTGGGGTCACAATACCCATCTTCAATTGATACACATTAAAGTAGAAGAAGAAGCCAAAAGAAAAAAAAAGAAAAGTAGAAGAAGAAGCCAAAAGAAAAAAAAGAAAGAAAGACCAGAATACAGAGACAAAGAGGAAGAACTGAGAGAGACATGGGTAGGCGAGGATGGAGATGGATGCACTGTTATCGTCAGCATTGAAAGAGAATTATAAATATATCAAATGGATGATGTGCATACTCTCAAGCACCGGATCATTTGGATGGTCTAGATTTTATGTAATGCGGGTAAATGCACAATCTCTAAATGCAGAGACTCGAAATATTGCTTTCTCATGTTTGGTAAGTCCCATGCATGAGAAATAGTTGTCTTAGAGCACTTCCACTTATTTGCCATGACAAAGGACAAAGGGCAAAGGAAGGCGATGGTTGTTATTATTCACATAATTAGTGTCAGCCTTTGCAAAAGGCTTATTGTGTTTCCACCCATTGGCATGGCAAAAGGCAAATACTATTCACTTTATTTTTTATTTTTTACTTAAACAATTAATTTGGATAAGATTTTCGATTGCCATATGTCAATATTTATTATAAAATTCACATCTCATATTTTGAATAAGATTTTCGATTGCCACACGTCCATATTTATTATAAAATTCACATCTCAAATTTTAAATAAGATTTTCGAATGAGATTCTCGGTTGCCAAGTGTCGATATTTATTAAAAAATACAAATCTCAGAAAGGCCTGTGCGCAGCAGCAAGAGTTGCACAGCATTTTTTTTTAAACGCCTGGCCAAAACGACGTTGTTTTGGTCCATGCGCATTCAAATTTTTTTTAATGACCTGTCATCAAAACGACGTCATTTTGAGCCAAATTCTAGAAAAAAGAAAAGAAAAGGAAAACAGAAACCCTCCCCCCTCTATAACCGACTCCACCCAAAACTCTTCCCAAATTAGTATCAGCAGAGAAAGATTCATAAATACATTATAAAATAGATGGGTAATGCTATGCTTACCCATGACATCAAACTCATTAAAATTATATACATTTTTTAAAGATATCAGTTTCTTATAATTTTCATTAATTAAAACTTAACCCTCGAGACTTTTCAATTTTCACGTTATCTATTGGCCTCCCCAAATTCCCTCCTTCCTCTTCCTCTCCTCTCCCCTCTCCCCAAAATCCGTCTCTTCCTCTGCCGTCGATCCGCCACCGCTCCACTCCCTCTACCTTTAATTTTTGGTTAGACCACCTTTGAGATGATGTCTACAGTTCATGGTCAATGGTAGTTGAGGGGTCATAACACTGCTCCTTGCATCACCAGCTCTGACCACCTCCCATAACCTCTCATAGAAGGACCATTATACCGTGATGATGTTGATCATGATATGGGTCTTGATCAAGCAAATTTGCAGCTGTTATTACATGTGTACTAACCAAAAAGCCAAGGAGGAGGGAGTCTTGCGGCGGCGAAGAGGCGATGGATCGGCTGCATAGGTCCGGCAGAGTGCCGCAGATGGGGAGGAGAGGAAGTAGGGAGAGATGGAATTGGGGGAGGTCGACAGACAAGGGTTTAGGGTTAGGTTTTTTTAATTAATGAAAATAATAAGAAATTGATATGTCAAAAAAAACTAATGTAATTTTAATGACTTGGATGTCCACCTCAACTGCAAACAACAAAAGGGATTGAGAAAACTCCATGAAACCACAACCAAAGACTCAGAAATGACAAAGAAGCACTGAACAACAAGAAGTAAGAGGTTAAGAGGTGATTATTGAAAAATGAAGAAAAGAAGAAAGAAACAAAGAAGAAGAAGAAGAAGAAGCAACGGTGGGAAAGATTGTTCATTGTGGGAACAGATGCGGAAGGTTTTTGGCCATGGAAAGTCATTACACATACGATAGCAGAGAAAGATTTAGATATACTATAGCCATTGATAGCCATTACATTGAAAAATGAATAAAAATTATTAATTGATGTGTAGAAATATGGAACAATATTATAAGCGAAAATTGTTGACGACTAGCTTGTATAATTGTATTGTTAGTTTTGCAATAAATTATTAATGAAAGTAAATCTTTTTCTTTTTTAGCGTTATTTTCTTTTTAGAAAAATTTTAAAACTTTTACACTATAACTCTATGAGTTGTGTCCGCCGCTGCCAGCACCAGCCTCACCACTACAACCAAGGACTCGCAGTTTCTCAATATTCTTACTTCCCAGGAAACCCAAAATGGCCAGCGTCTCGCCTCACCTATGCTTTTCTTCATGGCTACCCAGTTGAGGCCAAGGAGCCAGTTAGACGTGCATTTAAAACATGGGCCAACAGCACAATGTTCAGGTTCACTCTGGTCAAAAACTATCAGAGGATAGATCTGACGATCGGTTTTTAGAGGCGTAATCATGGAGATGGCTATCCGTTTGATGGCCCAGGCGGGACCCTAGCCCATGCATTTGCGCCAAGAGATGTGTCATCTTTCTCTCTTCACAATAACTCTCCTACTCATCATCCTCCTTTCTCACCTCTCTCCCATCCCATGCAACGTCGTCACAAATTAACCCACAACGAAAAAAAAAAACATCATCACCCACCATTCTTTCAATGATGATGCTTTTGACAACGTCTTAGAGTTAGAGTCAGCCATCAAAACCTACCATTCTTTCAATGATGATGCTCATGAGGTGTGGGCTTTGCATGAAATTGGACACTTGCGCATATAGCTCTGTTGAAGGAGCTGTCATGTTCCCTTCTTCCGTTCCATCCGCACTGGATATACCGGGAATTTGCATGCGGATAACTTGTTGCAACACTTGTCTTGATGATCGTGAAGAATGCTCAAATATGGGCCTTCTCTAGATACTTTTGGTTGTGGGTTGAAGAAGAAAACCTGACATTGCCTAAAACTAATGTGGACATAAAGCCCAACATTTCTTTTATGCGACCTCTTCTATATATATGCTATATAATAATAATAACAAAAACTAGTTGGTAAAAGAAATATATATCTAAGTTTTTGTTTTTATTTTTGTTTTTTAGGACCTTACACGGATGCTGCTAGGAACTTTGGACTAAGGGCCTTTCCTGGGAGGAGTATTTGCTCCAAACCACTACACTAGTGGGTCCTTTGCCTAATTTTTTGTTTTTTAGTTTAATATGGAAAAGGTAAATTTTATTATCAAATAGCATCATAAAGTTTTTTTAAATTTTTTTTATAAAAAGCATTCCTCTAGCTAGCTAGCATATATGTGATAGTAATTAGAGCAGGAAAGAGATAGCATGTTAACAAAGGTAATTAAAAAATAAAACCTTTGGGAGCTTGTAGAGCAAGTTAAGATAGGGTCAAAAACTCTGGTTTTCAACGTTAATGCCATGTCTACCCAATTAATTTCCTAACAAAAGATGGCTAGAATTTTTGGTTCCATATTAATGGCTTTAATGGCAAGAACTGCAACTCTTGTGTGAGGCGAATGGAGATGTTGAAAAACGAAAAATATATATATAATTCCAACAAGCTTCGATTCGAGTCACCCTAAAGCCTCCACTTTCTCATTTTTTTGCACTGTTTTCTCATCTCTGCATTAATCTTGACATCTATTCCATTTCGTGATTCAACAATCAATTTTATTTTGGTGCCGTCAATGAAGGAGTTTGCAGGCTATTGAAGGAACGTGCAATTGTATTTGATAATTCATAGAGATCAGAATTTCTTGTGCAAAGCTTCATGATCAGCGTATCAACGGGTATATTTACTTACATTTTTTCGAATACGTATATGTGTGTGTGTGATCTTCAAGTTCTTGTTTTTGTTTTTGTTACGTGATATATTTTTCAAAATCATTACGGTCATAAGCACTTAATTTGTTAATTAATTATGGTCATATAAACAATTATTTCCTGTAATTATCACATAAATTACAATTACCCGATTTAAGGCTTAAGGGGCAACATTGGGAAAAAAAATTAATTTTAAAAAATAAAAATAAAAAGATTACATCAGAAAATATTTTAAAAAGAATGTAATCCTATATGGCACAAAAATCAAGGGACTTGTATCAAAGTCGCCAAATTCAAGGATTAAACCCAACTTCTTAATGAAAATTTGGATCTATATCAACTTTTCTATTAATTGATTGATAATTCCTTGTTTGTTTTTTTTTTCAAAAGTATTTTCAAGTACTCATATTATACATCAAATTAGGTTTGAAAGAAAGAAAACATAAAAAGTGATGTTTTGATGATTAGAGGAGTTGAACTGCATTTTGACCTCTTTTTGTACACACAGTATATGTATCAATTCAGTAAAAAAGTAGGCTATTTGATTGACGTAAAGTCGCAAAGAAAACACAATAATCGAAATGAAGAAGCTTTGATTGGATTAACGAAAAGAACAACATAAGAACCATATATATACTAATAATATGACGATCGATGAGGTGATCATGAAAGAGAGAGGCACTAATTCTATTATTAACTTCAGCACTTCATCACGTAACTCATATCTTAGGCATAAGCTTCCATTCAAGATAAGAAATAATTAGCATTTCCGAAAAAAAAAAAACCAAAGTTGAGTTAAATGTGGATTAGGTTAGTTGGTGAAGGTAGTGTGTCCATTCTTTTTCACCCAAGTTCAATTTCCCATCCTGTATATCATAGTATAATTTAGAATATCACTTATGGAAGAAAAACCGATCTCACTTCACCTAATTAATAAAAATGTATGAAAGTCATTCAAAATATCAAACAGATTTGTACAAAATACATGCATGTACTACTACTTTGATGGATGGATAAGTATCATAATAAGATGGAATATATATAGATTGTGTTGTGAATCGGAGAGATATCCAAGCAAGTGTGCGCACTCATGTCCCGATGTTGCTTTGCATACGTGTGTCAACTCAACTACACTGTCCCCTCTTGGAATCATACATATATATATATATAGGAGGGTATTTTCCACGTGCACTTGACTCTGGCTGTGATCAAGTCCTACTAGTTCACATTTTATGTAATTAAAGCACACGTGTTAAAACATCTAGCCATGGCACACACAACAATTTCTTGCTCGCTGGGTCCTGGTGGTGTGGAGGTTTGTTTAAATTGTCTTAAAACGTCTTTCACAATACAAATTTCACTAGCTAGTGGCGGTATCCATAAAGATGTTTAGTGGTATCCATCGTAGCAAGCCACCCAAATGAAAAGCCATAAACAACTCCTCCAGCACCGACGAAGCTCCGTATACTCACTGCCAATGATGGCCATCTGTCCATTCCGAGACCATTTATTCATCAGCTGGGCTTATCTAATTTTGATTCTTTTTCTTTTTCTTTGTTTCTTCATACGTAGCAGCCATCCTCGTCAGCTAGCACTGGAAAAACTCTGGTTCTCTCTATCTGTATTTTTATAAGAACATGAACATGTGTGTCTGCGTGTGAACTGTGTGTCTGCGTATGTCGGTTGTGTGTCCATGTGTGTCATATGCATGCTTTTCCCTTCAACCGTAACGCATGCTCATCAATCTGTCTCTTTGTACAAGTAACCCCTAAACGTAACGCATACAAACCGCACTCAAACTTTTTCTTTCCTTTTTCTTGCATTACTTGCGGATTTGGACGAGAAAAAAGATACCAAACAACTCGTAACAGACTGATCAGAGAACCGACTGGTTTGCCAAAAGAAATTATATGAAAATAAAAACCATACATTAAAAATGGCAAAAGTTGCATGATCATTAATGGAATGGCCCGGTCAAAAGTGGTGGTTTGGTGCGTAGGATAAAGATGCTACTTTCTTATCATCATGGGGTCTTCTTATCTTGTGGGATGGTGTTTATCAATATCTTTGATTGAATCTGAATTACATGGAAATAATTATGTGAAAAACACACGTCGATGATTCAAATTCACAGTCTAACAATATAACCAAGCATTTCATATTTGATTAACTTCCGAAATCTAGATTTAGTTCATTTTTCATTCCTATACTCACAACAAGTACTTGTTTGCAATTGCATGAGAAAGTCTATTTATTCCTTTTGATAATTGACCTAGCTAGGGAATCTTTGTTGTCACATTTGGGAACAAGCAGGGCCATCCTACGTGTCAAAGGCTAGCTCCACGTGTACCATTAAGTGGCTACATACATCCAAATGATATATTGATCAAACCGTGAATAAATTCAGAGTGACGCATGGGGTTTAATTTGTTGCATCAGACATTATTTTCTCGGTCACGTCGCCGAGATGACACCATGCCAAAACTGAAAAAAATAAGTAAAGTGGTGTTTAGCCTTTTCTCATCCTTATAAATAGTGCAAGCATTAATATTGCTGGGAGAGAAAGCTTAGTGATTTGCCGAGTGTACCATTATTAATACAAAGCCTTTTGATGTTGTGTTTGTAAAAAGGAACGAAACAGAGAACCAATAATGAAGAAGTTTTGGCACGATTGTTTGTTGGAAAGCAGATGAAAACAGCAAGTTTAGTCTCTGTCTCTCTCTCTCTCTGCACCTGATGACAGATTTATAGGAGAGTTTTTTGTGGCGTTCAGGTTTCCTTCTTCTTTGGTTCCTCATTAACCCCAAAGCCAAAACCTCCATAATTACCTCTCATGGCTAGATCAGGAGGCAAAACACTTGGCAACTCATGCATTCTCCTCATAGGTAATTATTTATGGGGTTCTCATCATATTATTATGATATTATGATATGCTGCAGCTACTTATTTTAATAGCTTTGATATGATAATGGAGGGGCCCCATGATGATCATCAGTGTTACCAGGCAGATAGGTTAATTTCTCCTGTAATTTAATGGTCCTCCATTGACCAGGGAGCTCTGTTTCTACTTCTTTAGCTTTCAATGATGAAGTTAGAAGAACTTGATGTCTTTGCCACATTTAATCTAGGACCTTTTTCTGTCTGCTTCTTCATAATAGTGATTGCTGGTATGGAGAGATTTGCATACAAGGGAGTGGCATCCAATCTAGTAACTTATCTAACTGATGTTATGAAAATGAGCAACTCTGCGGCGGCCAAGACGGTTAACAGTTGGTGTGGCTTCACGTCCATGCTGCCTCTCTTAGTTGCACCTTTCGTTGACTCATATTGGGATCGATATCCCACCATTTTGGCCTCTTCTTTCCTCTATGTTGCAGTAAGTCTATATATCTACTCACTTTTCTTCTTTCTTTCTTACTAGTTTGGTTCTTCCTCTTGTCTCTTCTTTGGGTAAAGAATTTAAAACTTACGATAAATTATTATGGTCAATTTGTAATTTTCTGGAATTTGTCTGTTCAAGATGCTTCGGATGATGGACTAAGATGGATGGAGCCTGAGTCATCGTCACCAAATCTTATTTTCATTATAATATTTGGCTGTCTGGTTAAGATAATTGAGGATAGTTTGATTTTAGTGTGTGCTTGCTTCGTCATGTCACACTTTTATAAATTATGAGTTTGTATGGCTTTGTTTTTTAGGGGCTTGTGGCCTTGACATCAACAGCATTGACCAGGGCATCTTATGCTGCAAACAAAACAAGTTCTAATTCCTCATTTCTGTTTTGGTCTCTGTATTTAATTTCTCTTGGTCAAGGTGGATATAACCCGTCTCTGCAAGCATTTGGAGCAGATCAACTGGACAGCGAAGAGGAACTGCCTAGCAGCAAAGATGAGCAAAAGTCCAACAAAAAGAGCGTGTTCTTTCAATGGTGGTATTTTGGTGTTTGCAGTGGCAGCCTCCTGGGTATCACTCTCATGTCCTACATTCAAGACACTTTTGGTTGGATTCTGGGTTTTGCAATCCCCATGATATCGATGGTTACGTCGGTCGTGGTGTTCTCTTGTGGAAGCCGAATCTATACTTACAGAGAGAGCGAGGCCATGGACTATAAGCCTATGGTCAACATAGTTCAAAGCATCAAGGCAACTGCATTAAAACTAATGCATTGCAGAATCACATTACCAAATAAAAGTGATGTTACTGAGCTAGAGTAAGTCTAGTTTCTAACTCTTGAACTCTGTTTTACAAAAAATGTGAATGAATTCTGATGCCATATGTATCTGTTTTTGCTGGTTAATTATATACAGGCTTCAAGAGAGACCGCTTTGTCATCAAAATTCCAGCACCAATGAGGGGTTGGTTGAGAATCCCAAAAGCGGCTTCTATGTGCTTGAAAATGCTAAAGTGCTGCTGAGGCTTCTGCCCATCTGGATAATGCTTTTGATGTTTGCAGTGATTTTCCAACAACCTCCCACATTCTTTACCAAACAAGGCATGACCATGAAGAGAGACATTGGAAGCAAATTCAAGATCCCACCAGCAACTCTACAGAGTGCCATCACTCTTTCCATAATCCTCTTGATGCCTCTCTACGACAAAATTATGATCCCGATTACTCGACTGGTTACTTGTCACGAAAAGGGTATCACCGTGATGCAGAGGATGGGGATTGGGATGTTCATTTCAGTCATAGCAATGGCCAGTGCAGCAGTTGTGGAAACAAGAAGGCTCCACATCAGCGGAGAAATGGAAGCTCTGGGAGCTCATTCTGAGACGGTCCCGTTTAGCATCTTTTGGCTGCTGCCTCAGTACATTCTTTTGGGAATTTCAGACATTTTCACTGTTGTTGGAATGCAAGAGTTTTTTTACTCTGAAGTTCCCGTAAGAATGAGAACCATGGCCTTTGCGCTGTACACTAGTGTTTTCGGGGTGGGAAGCTACATGAGCAGCCTTTTGATTGCGACCGTTGAGGCGGTTACAAGTTCGAACGGAAGGCAGAGCTGGTTCTCTGATGACATGAGTGAAGCTCGGCTGGACAAATACTACTGGTTTTTGGCCTCATTGAGTGCTTTGAGCTTTCTCTTTTATGTACTTTTGTCTGCGTGTTACAGAAGCAGGAGGGATTTGGATTTGGACAATGAAAACTGTAAATAAGCTCTTTGTTTCGAGCTTGATCCAGCTCAGAAGAAAAACTCTGGTTAATTGGTTCAGTTTATATGTGTATGATATGTTTTTTTCAATGATTCTTACTCTAATCTGAATGCAGTCGAGGCATAACTAATCAAATTTTTATTTCAATGAAATTTCAGACAACAAATGACTTAAAAACTTCAAAATATGAGCTTCAAACATACAGCTCTTGAAAATCTTAGAACACTCTTAGGTTAGGTATCTTTATTTGATCAAAATAAAAAGGGAAAAATGAGAAGTTCATGACTTTTAAGATTCTTGATGATCAAGAAGAGATGATCATCAAGTGTTGTATAAAGCTTTAATTCCTTGAATATCATCCCCATGCAAGCTCTGCTGGGTCACTCCAGAGCCGATAGAGGGGAACATAATAGCTCCTTGAACAGAGCCATGCCCCAGCCCAAGAAGGTGCCCTACTTCATGCAAAGCCACAGTCTCCAAGTCATAAGCACCACTCACGGCGCCCACAGAAAACCGCTCATCAGCGTCGTAGTGAAATCTCCCATTTGTCGGCGCAAATGCATGGGCTATGGTCCCACCTGGCCCATCAAATGGGGTCCCATCTCTATGATCGCCCCTGTGAAAACTGACCGTCAGATCTGGGTTCTGGTTGCTCTGGACCTCACTGAAGGTGAAGTGTGTGTTGGCGGCCCATGTTCGAAAAGCACTGGAAACTGGGCCCATGGCCTCAGCTGGGGTGCCTTGAAGAAAAGCATAGGTAAGGTGATACTTAGAGGCCGGCCATGTTGGGTTTCCTTGGAAAAAAGAATAATCAGCAACTGTGTGTCCTCCGTGGTGATGATGAGGGTGCCTTTTTTTGCCTGATCGCATGGAGGAGGTACCATTGATAATATCTGCAACACCACAACGTGGCATCATCATGTTGGATACGGTTTTGGCATCCAATGTTCCGGTGGCTTTGAGGTGGTAATTGATTTGGTAAGTTTTGATGGCAGACTCCAATTGGTCATCAAAATCATCATCATTGAGGAGGCCATTGTTGCTGCTCAAGTAACCAAATTTTCCAAGGTATTTTTTGAGGTCTTGGATGCCTTGGACCTTGTCACCCTTGTGGCACCCCTTAAGATGCTCAAGGAACTCGAATGGAGACGAGGTAATTTTGTTGTTGTGGGTTTCTGATGAAGTTGCATGGGAGCGGAGAGAAAGGAGGACGAAGAGAAGAGTGCATGTGAAGAGAGAAATGTGAGACAACTTTGATGCCATTGATGATGCTGCAATAGCTAGGAAGGAAGAGAGTATATTAATTGGATATGTTGCAATGAAAAGCTTCATATTTGGAGGGATATTTATAGGTGTATAATGAGCATATATAGATTAACGGTGGGGATACGTTGATATATAAAAATTTCCAAATTATTGGTTTTGAGCCAGCATAGTAATATCATGACTTTGACCACGGGTAGCTAAAGTCTTGAGGTTGGAGACTAAGGGGGTGTATTCAATTGAGATTTTAAAAGACTATTTAGGGATAAAAAAGTCTACTGGATTTCTTCACCCAAAAAAAAGTCCACTGGATTTAAGCAAAATGTAATAATTTATAGGATTTTATTTATGAATTTCTATAATCAAGAGACTTTTGGATTTTAAAGATTTATATCATAGGATTTAGAGTGAAGCCAATATAGGCGCTTACAACTCTTATATCCTGGACATAAATCCATCTACAATTAAACCTCTAACTAAAATCCAAATTTGAATTATGTTGCCATGTAAATAGATATGTCCAAGTATTATTAACTAAATTACACTATATACCATTTACCTTTATATTTTGTAATTATAATTTATTTTGAAGCATGTCATTAACTCCTTGATTTATATTCAACATAGCAATATTCATCAAATCCCTAAAATTTCAAACAAAAACAAATTCATAAATTATTTTATAATAGATTAATCCTACAAATTTTCCACTCAGTTAATAAAGTTAACTTAAAGGAACGTGATTTATATTTTTAAAAAATAGGTAGATTATTCACACAAAAATTGGTATATAGATTATAGGTAGATTATTAAAAAAAGAAGAAGAAAGAAGGTCGATTATTAAAAAAAAATGAAAGAAAAGGTATTTACTTATATAAAAACATAGGTAGATTATTCATTAAAAAAAAAAGTAGGTACAGTATTTGGATAACAAAAAAAATAGGTACAGTATCTCGTTAATTGGTTCAGTTTATGTGTGAATGATATGTTTTTTTCAATGATTCTTGTTGACGCTCGGCATACACCGAGTCCATTTGCCCAATAAAAGCACGACACGTGGGCCTCGTACAATGCACTGAAATAAACTATATCATTCCTTGGCCTCAGTCTCTCAGCTGTCCTAGGAAGATTGAAAGGATATAAATCAACCACGTTGATGACAAGACCCTCTCTGACCGCCGACCCTCCGTGCCTCACGAAGCGTGCCCTCGGCCCTTCCAAAGCCAGGTGTAAACCATTCGGGTCTCCACCCTACCAGATGGGACTACTGCCGTGTGCAACAGACTATTTTGCCACGCCCGCCCCTTAGTAAAAATGTAAGAGGGTCTTCATGAGCGGAGGACGTGGACGAACCCCGACCACCCATTCTTTGACATCTGATGTGACACAAACGGCTTGGCTCCGAGCCGAGGTGGTCGGCTTGTAATTTAATTCATTTTTTGTTCTCTCTATAAATAGAGTAGGAGTTCATGTAAAATGAGGACATGACTTTTGAGATCTTCCAGAGAAAAACCTTGTCATTTTATCAGGATCAGTCCCTTTTCTCCAAACCCTTTTTTCCCTTGGAGACCTCTTTGATATAATCGTATTACCTTCATGTTAACCATTTGAATATATGTGGTTCAAACAATTCTTACTCTAATCTGAATGCAGTCGAGGCATAACATAATCAAATTTTTATTTCAAAGAAATTTCAGACAACAAATGACTTAAAAACTTCAAAATATGAGCTTCAAACATACAGCTCTTGAAAATCTTAGTACACTCTTAGGTGAGGTACCTTTATTTGATCAAAACAAAAAGGCAAAAATGATAAGTTCATGGCTTTTAAGATTCTTGATGATTATCAAGTGTTGTATAAAGCTTTAATTCCTTGAATATCATCCCCATGCAAGCTCTGCTGGGTCACTCCAGTGCCGATAGAGGGGAACATAATAGCTCCTTGAACAGAGCTATGCCCCAGCCCGAGAAGATGCCCTATTTCATGCAGAGCCACACTCTGCAAGTCAAAAGCATCGCTCACGGCACCCACCACAGCCCACGCCTCAGCAGCGTCGTAGTGAAATCTCCCATTTGTGGGAGCAAATGCATGGGCTATGGTCCCACCTGGCCCATCAAATGGGGCCCCATCTCCATGATTGCCCCTGTGAAAACTGACCGTCAGATCTGGGTTCTGATTGCTCTGGACCTCACTGAAGGTGAAGTGTGTACTGGCGGCCCATGTTTGAAAAGCACTGGAAACTGGTCCCATGGCCTCAGCTGGGGTGCCTTGAAGAAAAGCATAGGTGAGGTGATACTTAGAGGCCGGCCATTTTGGGTTTCCTTGGAAGAAAGAATAATGAGCAACTGTGTGTCCTCCGTGGTGATGGTGAAGGTGCCTTTTTTTGCCTGATCGCATGGAGGAGGTACCATTGATGATATCTGCAACACCACAGCGTGGCATCATCATGTTGGATACGGTTTTGGCATCCAATGTTCCGGTGGCTTTGAGGTGGTAATTGATTTGGTAAGTTTTGATGGCTGACTCCAATTGGTCGTCAAAACCATCATCATTGAGGTGACCATAGTTGCTGCTCAAGTAACCAAATTTTCCAAGGTATTTTTTGAGGTCTTGGATGCCTTGGACCTTGTCACCCTTGTGGCACCCCTTAAGATGCTCAAGGAACTCGAATGGCGACGAGGTAATGTTTTTGTTGTGGGTTTCTGATGAAGTTGCATGGGAGAGGAGAGAAAGGAGGATGTAGAGAAGAGTGCATGTGAAGAGAGAAATGTGAGACAACTTTGATGCCATTGATGATGCTGCAATAGCTAGGAAGGAAGAAAGTATATTAATTGGATATGTTGCAATGAAAAGCTTCATATTTGGAGGGATATTTATAGGTGTATAATGAGCGTATATAGATTAACGGTGGGGATACGTCGATATATAAAAATTTCCAAATTATTGGTTTTGAGCCAGCATAGTAATATCACGACTTTGACCATAGCTAAGCTAAGTCTTGAGGTTGGAGACTAATTATTTCTTGGCTCAGACTATTCGCTAAGTATTAAACTATAGTAATTCAAACGAAGACCGTATAACGAGTCTTACACTTCACAGACTTGAAGAAAATCATCATGAAGCGATGTGGAGTTTCTCCGATAGATTTACTGCTGAGTTAGGATCCAATTGGAGAACTTGTTTCGGAAACTATCGAACCCTTCTTGTTTATAGTCTTCCAGAGCAAACATGAATTTTCATAAATAAATAAAAAATATATCGTCTTCCCTGCCTAGCACAACTATTCGCTCTATTATTCCTTCTCTGCTCTTTGGGACAGGAAGGGCAGTTTAAGACAAAGGAAGAAGCAAATTATTAGTCCTAAATTATTGATATGTTCACTTATTTGGATTATTTTCAAAATTATGAATCGGGGAAGTGAGTAACATACATAGGAGCGAACGAATGTCTATGAGATCAACCACTTTATTATCGTAAGTTTTCAACTATTGAATTACGGATTGTAATGTGGAACCAACTTATTTTTTGATTTTGCAAATCTTAATAAACATAGGATAGTCAGAAATAATCAAAATAATTTTAATACCCATTTGTTGGTTTGTTGTATTATAAGTCTATATTGGCGGACAATACTTCAAAGAAATTGACTTTGAGTTTGATGCTCACATTCTAAAATGGTATCATAGCCATGTTATTCACGTATCAAATTTGATGCTCAAAAGATGCCACATATGAGGGGGTTTGTTGAGAGTATCTCACATTAGAAAATGAAAGCTTTTCATTAGTGCTTAAAAGATATTGAACTCCACCTAATACCAAATAATTTTGATTTGGATGCTTACATTATAACAACTAAGATTAGTTTTTTTTTCTTTTTTTCTTAAAACTTTGATAATGCAATATAACTAAAACAGTACAAACTCAAATAATTTGGGCACACTGGCTAAAGATTACCAAAGTGGAAATCGAAGGTGATTCGAGGACTCTTATACAAATTATTATGAGAAGAGCGCTACTTCCTTGGAGATTAACATATGTTGTAAATGATATTCGGGAGTTACTTGAAAAAATTTCTAATGTCACTACTATGTAAGGTTTTCATTCTAAAGCAAACACTGAGATGGTCTTCTAATCATATACGGTTAACTAGTTCTATGTCAATTAGGAGTGCATATATGATCAGACTTTTAGACTAAGTATAAGTGATTATTTTAGTTCAATACTAAGTGCTAAAGGTTTCCTAATTACATGTGGATTGGAACGGCTAAATCATGATGGCTTAAGGAGAGCTTAAGAAGTCTTTGATGAGGAGGATTCTTAAGCTCAGCCTATAAAAGGAAGTCCCTGTGCTATCGGCAAATACTCAATTAAATACTCACCCCCATCAAGAGAGAGTTAAGGTGCCGAGTAGCAGAGAAGATTTCCTGGTTGAGTAATTCTGTCGAACACCTGCTGGGCATCTGCCGAACGCCAGTCGAAAGCCTGTCCAACAACTGCCAAACAAAAACCAGACGCAGATCAACCATCAGCAAACACGTCATGTCTGATCAAGGTGTGTGTGTGTGTTTGGTTCATATAATCTAATAAAGACTTACATACTATTCCTCATATATACCGGGGATCTAGATTGCAGTTTGATTTGTATGGTTTTAAGATTCCAGGGGATCTAACTTTTAATGTATTTCTGTTTTGAACAAAAACAGAAGAAGAAAAGGGAAACTCAAATCCCTATTATAAATGATATCATCCAAATGCACCACTGAAAAATGAATTGAGATTGATCTGAATATCGAGTTGACCCCTAGAGCTAGAGAGAGTGGGCATATGGTTTATAAGCCAATCGCCACTGGATTAAACTTAATGCTATGTTGTGTGATTAGTGATTGGAATCGAGACATAGCTAGCATAATTAAATTTGTATTCCAAAGAAAATTCAAAGAAGAAACCATTCAAAGTCGAAACAATATTCAGAAATCCATTATTACAAAATGTTCAAACAACTAATTTCCAGCATATATATTTATATACTGGTACAACTTTGATTGTGTATATTGTTTTCAATACCTGACTACACTCAAGGTGAGGTACTTTATTCGATTAAGAAAAAAAAAAAAAAAGTTGATGACTTTGGATGAACAATTACTTGTTCATTTTGTTTTTAGAAAGAGTCTTAGTATAATTACTTGTCATTTTGTTAACCAAATTTTCTTAACAGAAAGAAACTTCAGACATGAAATGAACTTTATACTTTATTAAACTGATGAAATTAATATAAAAAACTACGAACAGGAGAACATCACGAGCTTCAATACTAAATATCCAGCTTAAACTCTAAGTACGTACACCCAGGTGATGTACCTTTATTTGATACAGGGATAAAAAAAACACGAAAGCATGACTTTGGATGAACTACTAAACTTATAACTTATAATAATAACAACATTAATCAAGTGTTGTATAAAGCTTTAATTCCTTGAATATCATCTGCATGCAAACTCTGGGTAAATCCAGTGCGTACTCCAGATACCATGACAGCTCCTTCAACAGAGCTATGGCCAAGCCCAAGAAGATGTCCAATTTCATGCAAAGCCACAGTCTCCAAGTCGAAACCATCCGGCACAGCACCCACAACCCACGTCTCATCAGCATCGTAGTGAAATCTCCCATCAGACGGCGGAAATGCATGGGCTATAATCTTACCTCGGCCATCAAATGGAGCCCCATCTCCATGATCACCCCTCTCAAAACTGATCTTCAGATCAGCGCTCTCAACGCTTTGGGCTTGGCTGAACGTGAAGTGTGTGTTGCCCTGCCATGTTGCAAAAGCACGTGCAACTGCGCTCACGGCATTAGCTGGGGTGCCTTGAAGAAAACCATAGGTGAGGTGATACTTGGAGGAAGGCCATTTTGGGTTTCCTTGTAAGAAAGAGTAATGACCAACTGTGTGAGTTGAACCATGTCCTCCCCTTTTCTTTCCTGATCTCATGGAGGTGGTACCGTTGATGATATCCGGCACACCACATCGAGGCATCTCCATTTTTTTTACCGTTTTCGCATCTAATGTTCCGGTGACCTTGAGGTGGTAATTGATTTGGTAAGTTTTGATGGCCGACTCCAATTCGTCGTCAAAGTAGTCATCATTGTTGGTATTGCCATTCAAGTAACCAAACTTTTCGAGGTATTTTTTGAGGTCTTGGATGCCTTGAACTTTGTCACCCTTGTGACACCCCTTGAGATGTTCAAGGAACTCATAAGATGATGTTTTTTTGTGGTGGGCTTCTGAGGCTTTTGCGTAGGAGAGGAGAGAAAGGAGGATGAAGAGAAGGGTAGTGATTGCGAAGAGAGAAAGAGTCGAAGTTTTTGATGATGCCATTGTATATATGGGAAATAAATAATTTTGGTTTTGGATATGCTGTGCAAAACCCTCATACTTGGAAGGCTATTTATAGGGGTATAATGAGCAGACTTACATCAACGGTCGTGAGACGGTGCACCTCTAATTTCCGCCTTCAGATTGAGAGCTGGGCCTTCCTTAGTAAATGTATTCAAAGTCTCGCGGTTGGAGACATGACAATCACCGGGTGGAAGACGAAAATACAGAAGACAATTATGATGAGACTTGTTCTTAGTTTGGATTCATGGGAGTGAATAGCGCGCCAGAGATGTCGAAGCTACATATTGATTCATTGACCTCAACGCAGAGATAATTTTAATGTTCTGGTCAAAGTTAGTGTTCATATAGTAGAGAAATAATTTTATTAGATCAATTGAAAAAGTAGATAGAGAGCCATCTCGCCTGTTGGGTTGCCAGAATATACAAGAAATATATTGTTAGCATTTTTTTTTATAAAAAAAAAGTGGTATTTATTTGGATATCTTTTCTATTTATTCTTTGCCTAATAAAGACATTAATTCATGCTACCGGGGAACAACTTCAATTTGGCTTTTTTTTTGTGCTTTTTTTTTTTTGGGAAATATCTGCAGTTTTGGTATAAGTAATGCTACTTTACCGTAATACAAGTTTACTATAGACATTAATTCATGGATATCAACTGATTCCAACTGTGCAAGTTTGCCTTGAATATCAACTGTGCAAATGTCCCTTTGGTGGATCCTATTTCGTGAACAACACAAGAGACTGACTATTCTTAGCTCGGAAAAATCTACGCTATGAAGAGTCGTTTTGAGTCTTAAACAGTAGTCTTTTTGGCCAACTCCTTCCTTCGGTCAAGTATAATATATGGGTCCATGCATGAAACAAGATTTAAATTCACTACCTATAGCTAACTCTTAGTACGGTAGGACTTGTTCTTTTTCCAATGGTGAAAAGAATTCCCAAATTCGAATTCATTCTTCTCTGATGAGTAGCAAACTAAACTTTTCAAAATAAAGTTTGTTGACTTTTGCGGCAAATTGAAAAAGTTTGTTTCCTCTTAGAAGAAGTTTATTTGCTACTTTAATAATTTGTGCATCACCATACTCTTCAATTCAATTAATGTAATGTTTGTTTTTTTTAGCACTTTGAATAATGTGGATTTCTTCGAAAACATGTGAAAAAATGTCTATGTATTTATGATATGAAAATAAAAAGTGCAAGTTTTTAGCATTTTCAAGGTAGATTTTGTTCTTCCCAGGTAAAATAAATATTTTGAAGAGCCAAGGTCAACTTGTCAATTCTAAAGAGAGAAAAAGGTTGCACCTTGAATAACTGAGTTTGACAAATCTGTTGGAGAGAATTTTGTTGATGTAGCTCACCTATTTTAGCATTCTCAAACTATTTAAGAGGTCTTCGACCAAAAAAAATTGCAAGCCCACGAACGTTTCATAGGAGAATTATTAGGGAGATCTTGGAGACCCCTCAAGGCTGGTCTCCTCCACCTTGTCAACAAAATCCTAGATACAAAAACTATACTTACCTGAAAAATATATGCCACTAACAATCAGATGCCCAACACCAGTTTTCACACGCTTCTAATTCGCGTGGTGCCGTATACTTGTCATCCCCTTGAGCAGAAGAGGCGGTGGCCATCTCCATAGCGTTAAAATGGAGACTCCTCACCGCGCTTAACTCGGTTCATTGGGAACCTAAAAAGGAAGTCAACACAGCCACCCCTTGAGCAAAAAAAAACGTCATACACAATCCACCAAGAAGAACCCAAAGAGACAATTAGAGAAGACTGAGAGAGGCAGCACAGAGAATGAGTAAAGAAAACTGGAGAAACCCTAACCCTAGCCATCAAGGCTCTCCTCGCATGAACGAGATAGCGACCTTGACTCAAATGTTAGTTAAAGGACAAGATTTATTTGGTAATTGAGCTAAACTTTAGGAGGATAGATAGATTAACGGTGAGGATGTGTTGACATAATTTCCAAATTATTGATTTTGAGCCGGCTCTTGACTTCTTCTTTTTTTGCCAGAATATATCATGACTTTGACTATAATTTTCATAATGATTTCCAAACTCTTGAGAAGAACAGAATTAATCAGAGAGTGATTATTTATTAGCTCGAACTATCGCTAAAGTATAAAACTATATGGTCATTCAAACAGGGATCCGTATAACGTGTTTAGCATTAGCAGTTCGTCTTCCTCCTTGAATTATACTACATATTGATTAAACTACTCTAGTTTTTAATTTAAAATCAAAGAATGAAGAACCATAAAATATGTTCATATGTTTGAAAACATAATTTTGAGTCAAATTATCCATGTGTCATGTCCGATAGTCACACGTTAGAGAATAAAAGTTTCGCATTAGTGCTGACTTATAATATCTTTGCTGCACCGTATTGCTAATTAATTTTGATTTGGATTCTCACATTATAACAAGTAAATGAATTGCTAAAATAGTAAATCCAAAGAGATTACTTAATTAATCGAGATTGAGTTGACCCTATAGAGAGTGAGGGCATGGTTTATAAGACATTCACCATTGTGTTAAAAGTAAGGGGTCTTTCGATATAGGTCCAATTTTGAGTTTGCACTATGAATGCAGTCCACCTCTCTTTTGACGTAGAATTGGGTCCAGCGACTCAACAGGCCAGCCAAGTATGCAAAGCTTTGGCCACTGTTTTTAAACATTTACACATATTGCCATTGACAGTCAATCCTCTAAATTTTATTAATTACTACAATCAATAAATTAATATCACATTTCTAAAATTAATCTCAATTTATCAAACGCTTTCAACCAGTGAATACCTTATGGTGAGGTATATATGTCTTTGGGTGGTTTGATTTACCTGCTTCGTAGGTTTGTGTATATACCTCCTTCATAGGTAATTTCATATCATATATCTCCTCCATAGGTAATTAACATTCATATCTATACCTCCTTCATAGATAAATAGCATTCATATGTATACCTCCTCCATAGGTAATTTACCTATCCATATATACCTAATTAACATTCATGTATACTCCTAGTCCATAGATAATTATACCTCCTCCATAGGATTGTGAGAAGAAGAAAGAAGGAAGAAGAAAGAAGAAAGAAGAAGAAAGATTATAGGAAATTTATTTATTTTTTATATCAACGCATGTTTATGGGATTTTTCAAAATTAAAATGGATAGACAAGAAAATATTTTATAAATTCAAATCATAATTAACTAAAAGGTCAAATATAGTAATTATTGGCCTAAAATTAATTTCTTACCCATTTATGAATTACAATCAGAATCAATAGTTGTATTAATTAGCTAATTATTATGATATAAATCAGTCTTTCCCTATTTAAATCATAAGAGCATAATTGGAACATGAAAATAAATTTAAAAAGAAAAAATATATATGACTACATCATAAACTTAGAAAAGTAATGTAATCTTATGTGGCATTGAAGTCAGAGGGCTTGGATTACTAACAATACGTGTGTGTGGATAGCACCAAAATTCTATTATAAGAATTGGACTTATACCGAATTATTTATAAAAGTAATTATATGTTCTATGATTGTAATCGAGACATAACGTAATAAAACTTGTATTCCAAAGAAATTTCAGAGAAAAAATCATTCAAAGATATACAACTTTTAGTTGTTTATTGTTTTTGTAAATCTCAGTACACTTACAAGTGAGGTACTTTATTTGAAAAAAAAAAAACAAAACAAAAGGGAATAATGGAAGGTTCATGACTTTGGGTGAACTTAAAAATGAAGTGAGGTTTAAGAGAAGAAATGATCAACCGATGATCAAGCGTTGTATAAAGCTTTAATTCCTTGAATATCATCCCCATGCAAACCTTTGGTCACTCCAGGGGTTATAGTCGGGTACATAATAGCTCCCTGAACAGAGCTATGCCCAAGCCCAAGAAGGTGCCCTATTTCATGCAAAGCCACAGTCTCCAAGTCATAAGCACCACTCACGGCGCCCACAGAAAACCGCTCATCAGCGTCGTAGTGAAATCTCCCGTTTGTTGGCGCAAATGCATGGGCTATGGTCCCTCCTGGCCCATCAAACGGAGCTCCGTCTCCATGATTACCCCTGTGAAAACTCACCGTCAGATCCGGGTTCTGATTGCTCTGGCTGAAAGTGAAGTGTGTGTTGGCGGCCCATGTCTGAAAAGCACGTGCAACTGGTCCCGTGGCCTCAGCTGGGGTGCCTTGAAGAAAGGCATAGGTGAGGTGATACTTAGAGGCCGGCCATTTTAGGTTTCCTGGGAAGAAAGTATAATGAGCAACTGTGTGTCCTCCGTGGTGATGGTGGTGAGGGTGCCTTTGTTTGCCTGATCGCATGGAGGAGGTACCATTGATGATATCTGCGACACCGCAACGTGGCATCATCATATTGGATACAGTTTCAGCATCCAATGTTCCAGTGGCTTTGAGGTGGTAATTGAGTTGGTATGTTTTGATGGCTGACTCCAATTGGTCGTCAAAGTCATCATCATTGAAGTGGCCATTATTGTTGCTGCTTAAGTAACCAAATTTCCCGAGGTATTTTTTGAGGTCTTGGATGCCTTGAACCTTGTCACCCTTGTGGCATCCCTTGAGATGCTCAAGGAACTCGAATGGTGATGCTGTTTTTTGGTTGTGGGTTTCTGATGAGGTTGCATGGGATGAGAGGAGAGAAAGGAGGATGAGGAGGAGAGAAAGATAGGATTTTGATGCCATTGATTGATGCTAGTCGTATAGCTAGAAAGGAAGTAGATTTTGAATCTGTGTTGCAATTCAAGCTTCACATTTGGAGTGTTATTTATAGGTGTGTACATATAGATTAACGTTGGCGACGTTGATATCACTCAAATTTTCGTATTGGTGTGAACCGGCCGGGTCTTCTTCCATGTATGGTACGCCATGACTTTGATTGTAGCTAGCTTGGTCTTGAGGTTCCAGACGACGGCCGGGAAGGGAAGAAAAAATAAAAAAAGAGTGAGAAGAATAATGGCAAGAACACGAAGAAAAGGAGACTAATTATTTTTTCACCCAAAACACAAAAACAGAAGAGATTAATTATTTATTGATCGACTACCTGATCAACACATGAAACACGTCCTAATTTAATCTAAGCATATTCCAAGTCAAAGTCAACATAAACTAAAGTAACTACGTACAAATGCAAACACACATCAAACATGCTTCTCTATAATCATTGGCGGACCCAAGAATTTATCAATTAATGTGCAATTTTCAAAGACACAAGACCTGATCGATGACTAATTTTTTTTATAAAGACTTGAAATCCTCTCCAAAAAAAAAAAAAAAGACCGGTAGGGATGTAAAATAATGATATGAATATAATGTTGTTGGGGTCTTTTTCCGTTGTAAGGCTCGTTCGGGCTTGTTGATTCTCGGACCACCATAGAGCGGTGGATCAAGCCTTCGTTGCCCTTTTTCTGAGTTAGCGAGGACTAGGCCCAAAGCATCCCAGGGGAGTACTCTGTTCTTCTTCCAGTGGCTGCGTGTTTGATGTTGACGTTTCCGGCATCTTGACGAAAAGTTGAAGATGACTTGCTGATGTAGATCTGAGATTATATTAGCTTGGCATGAGAGCTTGGAGTGTGGGAGCTAAAGATTCACAAGTTTAGCAAATGAGAGTGCATGTGCTTGGCTTGGTGTTGGATATGCTTGAGTTTGGGGTGTTGATGATTTGTTATTTGTGGCTATGGCTATGGTTATGGGGATTTAAGAGTTTCAAGAGGAGGATGGGAGGAAAAACTTGAGGCTTGAAGGCTATGGTATTTATAGCTTGGAAGGGTATGAGGAGGAAGGAAAATCTCGGTTGTAATGGTTGAGGAATGGCAGGGATGGCTGCTAGAATGCTTGCAGCAGCCAAAGGGAGAAAGGAAAGTGGTTCGTTGGTTGCTAGGGGCTTGAGCAACCAAGAGATGTTGGTTGACAGCTTCTGGGATGCTTGCAGCAGTCAAAATATGGAGGTTGATGGCTGGGATGGCTGCTGGAATGCTTGCAGCAGCCAAAAAGATAAAAGAAGATGAGTGCTCATGGTTGTTGAGAAGCATGCAACAACCAAGAGAGGTTGGTTTTGGCTGGGCAAATGCCTCCCAATTTATAGAGGGGGAAGACTCTCTTTGGTTTCCAATAGGTAAAATGAATTGTTGAAGCTAGTTTATTTCTGATGGGTAAAAGGGGAGTATTGAGACATTCTTATTTCCAATGAGTAAAGCTAAGCATTGGAAAATGACTATTTCCAACGGGTAAAGGGAAGTGTCGGAATTGGCTTGTTTTCAATGGGTAATAGGGAGTGCTGAAAAATGCTTATTTCCAACGGGTAAAGCTAGGCATTTGGAAAATGACTATTTCCTATGGATAAAAGGAAATGCTTGGAAAATATCTCATTTGCTTACCCACATTGGAGAACTCTAAGTAATGGGCTTGGACTTTGGTACTCCTAAGTAGCTAGCCCAAAGTCTCCATTATCCAAGAGCTTCTGTGGGTCTTATGGACCTCTGGAACCTTCCACACCACAATCCCTCATGCAAGCCCCGTAAACCACATGACTTGGGTTCATGTGAGCTTGGTAGGTGATTGACATATGAAAATTGTATTATTGGCTTGGCATGACATGCACACTATTTCTATATTTAATGAATTAATTCCCAAAATACAGCTTGAATTAACGCAAGATCAACATTATATGTTATATTGGGCTTTAAATGTCTTTGGGCTTCTCGTGACTTTTTTGGGCCTCAACAAATGTTTTATAAATAATTTACTTATTTATTTAGCTAAGATGTTTTGTAAAGAGTTGGATGGAGTTCTCTCTTAAAAAAACAGAAAAAGACTTGGTGTGGTGGGGACGGAAAAGATCTCTCAAAAGATCATATATATTTTTTTGGGTAAGTTTTTTGGTAAGATCTCTCAATTGATATGACTAGTTTTTTTTGGTCAAACAATGGATGACTATTGATTCATCTAAATCGAATTGACCCCTGTTTCACTTTCTTTTTTTTCTTTTTTTTTAATAATTACTAATCGTTTATGACTTGAAAGTACAACCTCCGAAGGTTCTCTAATTAAGATTTATACGCGAGAGAATCAAATTTTCTACGTCCCAAAGAAATTTCTAACAAGAAAATGAAAATTTAATTATTCTATAAATAAACTGCTGAAATTAATATTAAAAATTCCAAATGGGGTGAATATCACAATTTACGAGCTTCAAACAATTGAATATCCAGCATAAATATGCTGCAACTTTAATGCAATATATTGTGTCGCACACTCCACTCCAGGTGAGGTACCTTATTTGACAAACATAAAAACATTCTTGATGACCTGATCATCATCAAGATCAAGTGTTGTATAAAGCTCTAATTCCTTGAACATCATCCGCATGCAAACTTTGGGTATATCCACGAGGAATTGCAGATTGCATGACAGCTCCTGGAACATCGCTGTGGTGAAGTCTATTAAGAATTATATTGTAAAATATTATTGTAATATATCTAGTTTCCTAGAATAGATTAGTAGAATCCCATAGTGGATCACGATTATTTAGCCTTAAAAGGCTGACGTGGTGGAGCTTCACTCTTGTATATATACCTTGTACGAATTGCTTATTCAATATAACAAACTATTCAGCAAAATATTCTCTCGTTTATTTTCTTAAGATGGTATCAGAGCATCTTGGTGCCTGATTTTCTAGCCCTCTCCAAACCCTAGCAAACTTTCAAACACCGCCTCCATGGCAAGCAACGAATCACCAGCCGTACAACCAACAACACAAAATACAAACAATCATTCCAATTCCAACTCCAACTCCAGTATGGATTCATCAAATCCATATTTTTTTCATCATTCAGATCATCCTGGTCATATGCTCGTTCCAGAAAAATTAAACGGTGCCAATTATTCATCATGGAGTCAATCAATGATTCATGCCCTCATAGCCAAGAACAAGTTAGGATTCGTCGATGGATCCATTCAACGTCCTTCAGAAAAAGAACAACCAAAGGAGTACGCTCTTTGGAATCAATGCAACAGTATGGTTCTGACATGGCTTTCACTCTGTGGAGCCTGGTCTCACCAAAGGAGTCATTCATGCGAAAACTGCACACCAAGTATGGAAGGATTTTAAAGATCAATTTTCACAAAAGAATGCACCAACAGTATACCAAATTCAAAAATCCATTGCCTCTCTTTCACAAAGCACCATGACAGTCCAAGTTTATTTCTCAAAACTCAAAGACCTTTGGGATGAGTTGGAGGCATATCGACCTCCCCTCACGTGTAACGAGGAGAAGACACACCGAGAACGTAAAGAAGAAGATCAGATGATGCAATTTCTCATGGGCTTGAACGACACCTTTAATAATGTTCGCACCAATATTCTCATGATGACGCCATTGCCCAACATTCGTCAAGCCTATTCACTCGTCATTCAAGATGAGACTCAACGACAAATGACCTCAAGTGCAACTGAAAATTTCTCCCTTGCTGCTGCAATCCAAAGCCGCCCAAACAATTTTTCCAATGATTCCAAGCAAAAGAAGTGTGAGCATTGCGATCGAGATGGGCATTCAATTGCAACCTGTAGAAAACTGAAATACTATTGTAAATTTTGTGACACAAGAAGGTGTCCAATTTCGTGCAAAGCCACAGTCTCCAAGTCGAAACCACCCGGTACAGCGCCCACCACCCACGTCTCATCAGCATCGTAGTGAAATCTCCCATCAGACGGCGGAAAAGCATGGGCTATGGTCTTACCTGGGCCATCAAATGCATTATTAGCCCCATCTCCATGATCACCCCTCCCAAAACCGATCTTCAGATCAGCGCTCTCAACGCTTTGGGCTTGGCTGAACGTGAAGTACTGTGTGTTGCCCTGCCATGTTACAAAAGCACGCGCAACTGCACTCATGGCGTTAGCTGGGGTTCCTTGAAGAAAACCATAGGTGAGGTGATACTTATTGGCAGGCCATTTTAGGTTTCCTTCGAAGAAAGCGTAATGACCAACTGTGTGAGTTGAATAAAGTTAAGGGTCTAACCAAAATAGACCCATACAACTAAAATACTCCAGATAATAACCCACCTATTTTATTACATTTAAATAAAACCCAATTTTGAATTGGATGGCAAAGTGTTCATATATTATGACATATTTACAAATCATGCCATCAACCCCTCTTTGTTGCTGAACATTTTTCTCCTTAAAAAGATCCCTTAAATTTAGGATTTCAATAAAGTTTTTAACTAAGCATTCAACGCGGTTTCTATTTTTTTAATCCATCAATTTCCTCTAGGAGTCACAATTTGAACCCGTGCATTAATTAGGGTTGACTATTTCTCTTCTTTCTATTGGGGAGTTTGTTAGCATAAATGATAGTTGTGTAACAATTTTTGTATATTTAATATATCTAGGTACATTTTAATTTTTCAATATACGTACGTAGATAGGTACATTATTTAATATACAAAAATATAAGTATACTATTTATAAGAAAAAATAGGTTCATTATTGAATATGATCCATTATAAGCAAATATATGTAAATAGGTACATTATTTAGTATACAAAAATATAGGTACATTATTTATAAGAAAAAATAGGTATACAAAATATTTGAAGGTAAATTAATGTTCCTAAAACAAATTAATTTCAAACCCATAACAATTATTAAATTTGAAATTTTGATATAAATGAAAGGAAATAACTAACCAATTAATATGAAATTGAAACAAAATATGATCAGGTTGTCGATTTGGAAAAACAGACCAAGTTTTAAATATATTTAGTTTACAAAAAATAACCAATCATAGTAAAAAATAAAAAATATATATATATAATAGGTATATTAGAACCAATCAATTCCAAAAACATATGACACTAATTACACACCAAGTTTTAATTATATATAAAATAAATAAACAAAATTGAAACATCATTATGACATTGAATAGCAAACAATATGTTGGAAAAAAAAACGTTAAAATGCAATTAGGGTAATTTAGGAATTGAAAAAATATAACATTTAATATGTTAAGCTTGATTAGGTAACTTGCTTAGATGGATCCTAATCATCGGGTTTTACTTATAAAAATTGGGTTTAATTTATAGAAAAATAAAAAGATGGGTTGTAGGTAAGGAAAAATGAATTTTAAGGGGCGAACCCAAATTTACTATAAAGTAGTTAATAACAAATTCATAAATTATTTTCCATCCACTCAGTTAATAAAGTTAACTTAAAGGAACGTTATTTATATTTTTTAAAAATAGGTAGATTATTCACACAAAAATTGTTATGTAGATTATTATTCATAAAAAGGGTCGATTATTCCAAAAAAAAAAGAGGGTATTTATTTATATAAAAATATAGGTAGCTTATTCATTTTAAAAAAAGTAGGTACAGTAAAAAAAAAAAGTAGGTACAATATTTAGGTAACAAAAACTATTCTCCCCATGCCCGCCCCTAGTAAAAATGTAAGAGAGTCTTCATGAGCGGAGGACGTGGACAAACCCCGACCACCCATCCTCTGACATCTGATGTGACACAAACGGCTCGGCTCCGAGCCGAGGTGGTCGGCTTGTAATTTAATTCATTTTTTGTTCTCTCTATAAATAGAGTAGGAGTTCTTATAAAATGGGGACATGACTTTTGAGATCTGCCAAAAGGAATAAGAAGAAAAACCTTGTCATTTTGTCAAGCTCAATTCCTTTTCTCCAAAAGCCCTTTTTTTCCTTGGAGACCTCTTTGATATAATCGTATTACCTTCATGTTAACCATTTGAATATCTGTGGTTCAAACAATTCTTACTCTAATCTGAATGCAGTCGAGGCATAACATAATCAAATATTTATTTCAAAGAAATTTCAGACAACAAATGACTTAGAAACTTCAAAATATGAGCTTCAAACATACAGCTCTTGAAAATCTTAGAACACTCTTAGGTGAGGTACCTTTATTTGATCAAAACAAAAAGGGAAAAATGATAAGTTCAAGGCTTTTAAGATTCTTGATGATCATCGAGTGTTGTATAAAGCTTTAATTCCTTGAATATCATCCCCATGCAAGCTCTGCTGGGTCACTCCAGTGCCGATAGAGGGGAACATAATAGCTCCTTGAACAGAGCTATGCCCCAGCCCGAGAAGGTGCCCTATTTCATGCAGAGCCACAGTCTGCAAGTCAAAAGCATCGCTCACGGCACCCACAGCCCACGCCTCAGCCGCGTCGTAGTGAAATCTCCCATTTGTAGGAGCAAATGCATGGGCTATGGTCCCACCTGGCCCATCAAATGGGGCCCCATCTCCATGATTGCCCCTGTGAAAACTGACCGTCAGATCTGGGTTCTGATTGCTCTGGACCTCATTGAAGGTGAAGTGTGTATTGGCGGCCCATGTTTGAAAAGCACTGGAAACTGGGCCCATGGCCTCAGCTGGGGTGCCTTGAAGAAAAGCATAGGTGAGGTGATACTTAGAGGCCGGCCATTTTGGGTTTCCTCGGAAGAAAGAATAATGAGCAACTGTGTGTCCTCCGTGGTGAGGGTGCCTTTTTTTGCCTGATCGCATGGAGGAGGTACCATTGATGATATCTGCAACACCACAACGTGGCATCATCATGTTGGATACGGTTTTGGCATCCAATGTTCCGGTGGCTTTGAGGTGGTAATTGATTTGGTAAGTTTTGATGGCAGACTCCAATTGGTCGTCAAAATCATCATCATTGAGGTGACCATAGTTGCTGCTCAAGTAACCAAATTTTCCAAGGTATTTTTTGAGGTCTTGGATGCCTTGGACCTTGTCACCCTTGTGGCACCCCTTGAGATGCTCAAGGAACTCAAATGGTGATGATGTTTTTTTGTGGTGGGTTTCTGAGGCTTTTGCGTAGGAGAGGAGAGAAAGGAGGATGAAGAGAAAGGTAGTGATAGCGAATAGAGAAAGAGTCGAAGTTTTTGATGATGCCATTGTATATTTGGGAAATTGGATATGCTGTGCAAAACCCTCATACTTGGAAGGCTATATATAGGTGTATAATGAGCAGACTTACATCAACGGTCGTGAGACGGTGCAACTCTAATTTCCACCTTCATATTGAGAGCTGGGCCTTCTTAGAAAATGTATTCTAAGTCTTGCGGTTGGAGACATGACAATCGCCGGGTGAAAGAAGAAAATAGAGAAGACAATTATGATGAGAATTGTTCGTAGTTTGGATTCATGGGCGTGACTAGCGCGCCAGAGATGTCGAAGCTACATTTTGATCCACTGACCTCAACGCTGGAGACAATTTTAATCTTCTGGTCAAAGTTAGTGTTCATAGTAGAGAAATAATTTTATTAGATCAATTGAAAAAGTAGATAGAGAGCCATCTCGCCTGTTGGGTTGCCAAAATATACAAGAAATATATTGTTAGCATTTTTTTTAAATAAAAAAAGGTGGTATTTATTTGGATATCTTTTCTATTTATTTTTTGCCTAATAAAGACATTAATTCATGCTACTGAGGAACGACTTCAATTTGGCTTCTTTTTGTTTTTGTTTTGTTTTTTTATTTGGGAAATATTTGCAGTTTTGGTATAAGTAATGCTACTGACTATTCTTAGCTCGGAAAGATCTACGCTATGAAGAGTCGTTTTGAGTCTTAAACAGAAGTCATTCTAAGGGAGACCCCTATGAAGTCTTTTTGGCCAACTCCTTCCTTCGGTCAAGTATAATATATGGGTCCATGCATGAAACAAGATTTAAATTGACTACCTAACTCTTATAGTACGGTAGGACATGTTATTTTTCCAATGTTTGAAAAAAATTCCAAAATTCGAATAATTCATTTTTTCTCCGATGAGTAGTAAATTAAACTCTTCAAATTGGAGTTTGTTGACCTATGTGGCAAGTTAGTTGAAAAAATAAGGATTATTTGCTACTTTAATAATTTGTGCATCACCGTACTCTTCAATTCAATTAATATAATGTTTGTTTTTAGCACTTTCAATAACGTGGGTTTCTAGCATTTTCAATGTAGATTTTGTTCTTCCAAGGTAAAATAGATATTTTGAAGAGCCAAGGTCAACTTGTCAGTTCTAAAGAGAGAGAAAGAGGTTGCACTTCGGATAACTGAATTTGACAAATCTGTTGGAGAGAATTTTGTTAATGTAGCTCACATATTTTAGCATTCTCAAACTGTTGAAGAGGTCTTCGATGGAAAAAAAATTGTTGAAGAGGTTAAGTATATTATGTTCTGTAGACAACAGATGAGCTCTGAATTCCTTGAGATTAATTGGTGTTTCCCTTGCTACTAACACCGTTTTAATCATGTCGAATTAAGGTGGTAAACCATTAAGTGCAACAATGATAATGTCATCATCAATTAAGTGAACTCCTGCTGCAGACAATTGATCCCTAATGTGTTTCAACTTAAGCAAGAATTTTTCAATAAAATCACTGCCCTTATGTAGAGTATGCAACTTAGTCTTGAGTTGATTAACTCGTGCTCTAAGAAACTGAGGCATATCTGCGAGTTAAATTCAACCATGCATCTCTTGCCGTTTTACAACCTATGACATATTCCATAGCATCATCGGATAATGTGGCAATAAGAAGACTTAAAAGTGCCTTATCAACTTGTAGCCAAGACTTATAAGCTTCAGGAATCTCTCTTGTGACTCCCTCTAACTCAGAAATTATAAATTTTGGTGGACACACCAGTGTTTTCAAAGGCATGCCTTCGCGCGCGTCGGAGCGAGGCGGGCGCGGGAAACGCCGGAGGCGGCTCAGCTGTTTAGCGAGTTGCACGTTAGCGCAGGGAAGGCGTAGGAGGCGTTGCAAGGCGTAGCGAGGCGGAGCAAGGCGCGCTGATCTAAACGGAAGAAATTTTGAGAGTCTGCAATTTGGCTGCGCTGCCGAGGAAGACGACTTCACGAGGAAGACGACTCAGTTTTTATTTATTTTAGGTTTATTGTAACGAAATGACTTCGTTTCGATTGAAGTGTTTTATAAAAAAAACTTAAAGTGAAACGACGTAGTGTTCTGAAAAAATGCAAACACGCTTGTTTCTGTTTTTTTTTTCCTTCCCTTTATTGTAAACATGCTATCCCTTTATTGTATTAAACTTAAGGCAAGATTAATTCTTGCCTTTTCTATCTCCAGCCGTAGCTTTTCTACTTACCCCCTTTTTTTTTTTTTTTTTTTTTCTCTTAAATTAATATATTAACACATGGAATTATATATATATTGTACAACCCTAATTCCTAACATTATCATATAATCTCCATTAATTTCAAGAATTCTCTTCATCTTTCGAACTGCAAGTAAGTTATTTTATTTTTCTCTCTAATTCTTCGCAGACTGTAATTTGAAGTTTCGTATAATTTTTTTTCAATTTTTTTTTAAAATATATTAGTTATTTTATTCGTTTATGTGATATAATAGAAATTTGATGTACATGCATCATACTTGTACAATTTAATTGTATTGTATTATTCATAAATTTTTCTTATTAAAATAAATTAATGTTCAAAAGGCTTACGCCTCAACGCTTCAAGGCTTACGCCTTGCATAGCGCTACTAAAAACGCATCGCCTATACGCCTCGCCTTTGAAAACATTGGGACACACAGTAGTGCCATCAAAATGTCCACACAAATCATATCCCTAGTAGCACGGATTGCAACCCTAATACGGCCACTTGACAAAGTTATCTTCTCGCAGCTTAATAGTTAAGACTCCTAATAAACCTTCGATTTTAGGCATCGTAAAAGTCATGATTGGCAATCAACTGAATGAGATGAAATATAAGCAAGAAAACCTATGTGCTTCAAGAAAACAGGGAGCCTCGTGCCTCAGAAATGGACTTTGTGTCTCAATAAGAGCTTTGTGCTTTAACAATGGCGTTGTGCCTCAGGAAAATGAAAATATCAGAAATTAAAGAGCTTCGTGCTTCAATATAGGCTTCGTGTCGTAATAGGGGCTTTATGCCTCAATTCACTGAATCATTTGACCTAAATTCAATGTTGATGCAGAGAACAAGAATTCATACCAGAACTGAATTTATTGAAATAAGAAGAAGCTCAACCACTCGCATCTAAAATCGCAAGATTGTGCAAAGATATCGCCATCAAGCACGAAAGTTCCATGAAAATTGCCATGAAAGGTAGAGATTCAAGCTTTTCAAGTGGAGCAAAAGCTAGAGATCAAGAGCCGAAGCCTTGATACCATGTTAACTATGGAGAGGAAGAAGTGACAAAGAAAGAAAGAAAGTAAAGCTCTGGATATTCGCAGAAATTGTATCTTTACATAATAATGAAATGAACCAGACCCAAGCTTATATAGCTGTGTAACGATGACTTCTTTACTAAGCTAACCCTGCTTAACAGACTAACTAATCACACTAATAAGCAAGTGAGGAGCTAACAAACTTGCCACCTCAACAAGGACACGTGTCAATAGTAACATTAGCTAACAGTATCATCATGTTTGACACAGTTTTGGCATCCAACCTTCCGGTGGCCTCGAGGTTGTAATTGATTTGGTAAGTTTTGATGGCCAACTCCAATTGGTCATCAAAATCATCATTCTGGGAATGACCATTCAAGTAACCAAAATTTTCAAGGTATTTCTTGACGTCTACGATGCCTTGGACATTGTCACCCTTGCGACACCCTTAACCTGCTTAAGATACTCAAATGATGATGCTGCATGGGAGAGGAGAAGAAGGAGGAGCAGGGTAGTGATTGTGAACAAAGAAAGAGTTTAAGCTTTTGATGATGCCATTGATGCTAGCTAATTAAGCTAGTAGTAAGAAATACTTTTGGTTTCGAATATGTTGTGGAAAAGCCTCATACTTTGGAGGGCTATTTATAGCTCTCTAATGAGAACACTTACAACTCTAACTTCCACATTGAGATTGAGAGTTGGGCCTTCCATAGTAAATGCATATGCATTACTTTGAGTCTAAACAACTACCCTTTGTTAGTGAGGTCCTATGCACTCTCCCAAACCCTAGTCCCCTCTCTCCCAAAAAAACCCTCCTAGAGCCGTTTTCATTTTGAGGGGGAGGAAACCACTGTTCTTCCTCCCCTCTCCACTCTTCTCTTCCTCCATCTCTTCTCCTCATTTTCAGAGACAAAAGGTTTTCCCCTATTTGTCTTCGTTTTGTTATAATTTTCCTCCAATCATCATAGGCGGTTGCGTTTCGGTGTCAATCTCCACCTACGCTTTCGACGGAGGATCTCCACCACCATCCTTTTTGCGATTTCGTTATGTTCGGAATAAGTCATAGAGACTCTTTGGGTTCTCTTGTAGTTTTCATCTCTCATTTTATTAGAGCTTTTCACATCTCATTTGTGAGAGTTTTATTTGTATTGTTATGACTTGATTTTTTCAAGCTTTATCTCTTTTTGATTATTTTGAGTTTGCAATCTTAGTTGGGATGCCTATGCAGGAGTTTCTTTGATCTTGCATGATCGTTAGTGGAGGCGCACCAGATTGTCTTAATTTTGATTTTAGACCGCTCCGTTATTGTAATGGCCCTTTGTGGCTAGTTTGCCTTAGCTCTTTGTGGCTAGTGGTTTTTTTGGCTGAATTATGAATGCAATCCGAGAATTTCTCAACAAAAAAGAAAAAAGAAAAAGTGGTACACAATGTGGTATGTAAATGTGGAATGCTTGTGTTTATTATCCTATATAGAATGCCTGTGGTTATTATCTTTTATGATTTATGCTGACATTTATTTTACCAAAGTTATATTTATACTTTTTTTTAGGGAAATTTGCATAAACAACATCTTGAACTTTTTAGGCATGTGCGCTATTACCACATGAACTTTCAATTTTTACTTTTAACCACCTAAACTATGTAAAGTGTTGTAATCCCCCACCTATACGTCTAACTCGTTAAAATTTCTGTGTAATGTAAAGGTATTTCCGTCAATTCACAATAGAGAATAATCATCCTTCTTGGAATCCAACCCGAATGCATCAAAAGAGCATATCTACGAGCAATTTCAAATAATGCTGCAGTTCGACCATTGGGATCAACAACCCCATATGTCCATGCATCTCTATGGTTGCCAAGCATGAGAAATTAATAAAATATATACTGCCCAAATACATTACAAACCTTTAGGCTATTCTGATCCACACCCTAAAAAAATGCAGGCAAGAGTCAAGCAATTCTCGTGTTGCCAAACCGAGAGAATGATATTCTCACAACTAGTATAAGTCATGATTGTAAAGGTTTTTTACTGCAATTCACAAGGACCAAAACATAAATAAAAGATCACACATTCTATTCAAGGCTCTCTCTCTCTCCCCTCCATCCAGCTATTTGGAATGCTTAGGGTGGATGACAATTGGCGTTGGTAAGGGGTAGGGGAAGTCTGATATAATTAGGTTAACTTTTTTTTAATAATTATTTTTAGTTATAATTAATTGACGAAAATACCCTAAATTTAACGAGTTAGACATAGGTGGTATATTGCAACACTTTATAAAGTTCAGATGATTAAAAATAAAAATTAATATCGATGCACATGCCTAAAAGTTTAGGTGGCATTTATTCAAATTTTCCCTTATATATATATAAGCGATAGTCTAAACTATAAGGGGAAATGGTTTATCACACACACACGCACACACACACTACCAAGGTGTCATGGGGGTTTGAACATGAGACAACTGGTCTGCAAGTCAAGGTCCCTTCTCACTGACTAGACCATGTTAGCTATATTTATACTTTTTAATGGTAAAAGTTTTGCTTATAGACAAATAAATAAATTATTAACTAAAAATAATTTTTGGTTTAAGTGAAAAACTTGTGGTCCTTGCCAATGCACAAAGTGAAGAACGTGGTCCATTTTGTTAGATAAGCCTAACATCATCATTTTTGGTTTAAGTTTATCACAAAATGATCATACCCCGTTTCATTTCGTTGTAACTCTTAAACATTGCGTAGTAAAGTTTGTCTTATCATCCAATGGATTTCAATGGTCCATATCCCTTGTAAACCCCTCTCTATTTCGGAATAAAATGGACCAATTTTGTGGAAATGTACTAGTAAATGGACCATGTTTACAACTCTATAATAGGGTCCTTCAATTAAAATTTTCGTAACATCAAAAATTAATATTCATAAATTGAGAATGGGTATGGGGATATATAATGTTTTTTTTTTTATGACGTTGCATGGGAGAGGAGAGTGATTGTGAAGGGAGAAAGAATAGATTTTGATGCGATTATGCTATACTATATCTAGCAAGTAATAACCAGGTTTTGGATATATGTTGCAAAAGCATCATATTCTAGTGGTTTTTTTTATAGGTTTGTAATGTAATAATATATATACTGTTTTTCATGTCACATGGAATTGTTTGCTATCCCTATACAATCACGTTCTGCAATGTGAAAAGGTTGTCACGTGTGACGAAACATGATTAGTTGGAATAGCAAAATAGTGTTATTCTCGTGATATATAAGTTTTTCTCCGACGGTGGGGATACAATGACATAAACATCCCAATTTCCATTTCCATATTGGTTTTGAGCCGGTTCTTCTTAGGGCTTGTTTGGGACTCGCTTCTCTAGGAAGTACTTCTCCTCATAAGCGCTTCTAGCAAAAGCGCTTTTATTATAAAAATCTTGAATTTTCATAAAAAATTAAAGTGCTTCGTGGAAAAGCACTTGGGAGTGCTTCCTGAAGAATCACATAGCAGGTGCTTCTCCAGGAACCGCTTCTATGACCCGAAGCGCTTCTAAACTTTTCTGCCAAATGCCCGTTAGAAGCGCTTTTAGTTGTCAAAAAGCGCTTTTGGCTCTTCCAGGAAGCACTCCGAAACAGGCCCTTAGTGTAGCATCATGACTTTGACTACTGCTAGGTCTGGACGTTTGAAACGATGGCCAGAAAAGAAGGACAAACAAAATTTTCAAAAGTGATTCTCTCCAAATTGTTTCAGTCTTTCCGCTGGTTTATATCATTGGGCCATGTTGCTATCTAAATGGCTCCCTTTATAGTCTGTGTCCTTTGTACTTTTTTTTCTATTGATATAATAAAATTATATTGTCTTTTTATCAAAAATATTTTATAAACTAACGACAGAGAAAAGAGGACATGGTTCAAAAATATAATTTTATAAAATATTTTATATTGAGGTTCAATTATATTTTCTCTTTCAATTTACTTTGGCGATATTATAGTGATGTTTCAATTTACATGGTTTATAAGACATCACTGGTGGAATTGAACCTCAAATTTTGAATTTGGATTCCTTATAGAACCCTAAAAGAGAAAAGTTTCATATTACTTTTCCAGATTGAGTTGACCCCTAGAGAGAGAGGACATGGTTTATTAGACAATCGCCACTGCTTTAAAAGTAATGATATGTTCTATGATTGCAATGGAGACAAACTTGTATTCTAAAGAAATTTCAGAGAATAATAAATCATTCAAACTTGTATTTAAGAAATTTCAGATACAACTTTTAGTACACTTGTAAGTGAGGTACTTTATTTGAAAAAAAAACAAAACAAAAAGGAATAATGAAAGGTTCATGACTTTGGGTGAACTTAAAAATGAAGTGAGCTTTAAGACAAGAGATGATCAACCGATGATCAAGCGTTGTATAAAGCTTTAATTCCTTGAATATCATCCCCATGCAAACCTTTGGTCACTCCAGGGGTTATAGTCGGGTACATAATAGCTCCCTGAACAGAGCTATGCCCAAGCCCAAGAAGGTGCCCTATTTCATGCAAAGCCACAGTCTCCAAGTCATAAGCACCACTCACGGCGCCCACAGAAAACCGCTCATCAGCGTCGTAGTGAAATCTCCCGTTTGTTGGCGCAAATGCATGGGCTATGGTCCCTCCTGGCCCATCAAACGGAGCTCCGTCTCCATGATTACCCCTGTGAAAACTCACCGTCAGGGTTATATTGTCTGGCTGAAAGTGAAGTGTGTGTTGGCGGCCCATGTTGAAAAGCACGTGCAACTGGTCCCGTGGTCTCAGCTGGGGTGCCTTGAAGAAAAGCATAGGTGAGGTGATACTTGGAGGCCGGCCATTTTGGGTTTCCTCGGAAGAAAGTATAATGAGCAACTGTGTGTCCCTTGTGGTGGTGAGGGTGCCTTTGTTTGCCTGATCGCATGGAGGAGGTACCATTGATGATATCTGCGACACCGCAACGTGGCATCATCATATTGGATACAGTTTCAGCATCCAATGTTCCAGTGGCTTTGAGGTGGTAATTGAGTTGGTATGTTTTGATGGCTGACTCCAATTGGTCGTCAAAGTCATCATCATTGAAGTGGCCATTATTGTTGCTGCTTAAGTAACCAAATTTCCCCGAGGTATTTTTTGAGGTCTTGGATGCCTTGAACCTTGTCACCCTTGTGGCATCCCTTGAGATGCTCAAGGAACTCGAATGGTGATGCTGTTTTTTGGTTGTGGGTTTCTGATGAGGTTGCATGGGATGAGAGGAGAGAAAGGAGGATGAGGAGGAGAGAAAAGATAGGATTTTGATGCCATTGATTTATGCTAGTCGTATAGCTAGAAAGGAAGTAGATTTTGAATCTGTGTTGCAATTCAAGCTTCACATTTGGAGTGTTATTTATAGGTGTGTACATATAGATTAACGTTGGCGTTACGTTGATATCACTCAAATTTTCGTATTGGTGTAAACCGGCCGGGTCTTCTTCCATGTATGGTACGCCATGACTTTGATTGTAGCTAGCTTGGTCTTGAGGTTCCAGACGACGGCCGGGAAGGGGGGAAGAAAAAATAAAAAAAGAGTGAGAAGAATAATGGCAAGAACACAAAAAAAGGAGACTAATTATTTTTTCACCCAAAACACAAAAACAGAAGAGATTAATTATTTATTGATCGACTACCTGATCAACACATGAAACAGTTACTAATTTAATCTATGCATATTCCAAGTCAAAGTCAACGTAAAGTAAAGTAACTACAAATGCAAACACACATCAAACATGCTTCTTTATAATTACTAGCGGATTCAGAATTTTTTCAATGAATGTGCAATTTTTAAAGGCACAAGACTTGATCGATGACTAATTTTTTTTTAAAGACTTGAAATTCTCTATAATAAAAAAAGACTGGTGGGGACGTAAAAAAAAAGATATGAATATAATATTTTATAAATACTTTTTTTATTTATTTAGCTAAGATGTTTTGTAAAGAGTTGGATGGAGTTCTCTCTTAAAAAACAGAAAAAGACTTGGTGTGGTGGGGACGGAAAAGATCTCTCAAAAGATCATTTTTTTTTTATAGTAGGAAGAGAGTTTTAGTTTCCTAACTTTCCTCTCTTAATTTTTTTTTTTGTCAGAATCAAGTCTTCATTAAATAGAAGGTTAAAGTCAGATTACATCCAAATGAACTCAATTTTGAGTTCACACAAAATGCAATACAAATAGACATAGAGCTCACTACAAATAAAACTAACAAAATGCATAAAGCAAACATAAAGGCATTAAGCCTACATAAAGACAAAGAACCCACATAACTGCAAAAAGCCCACAAAATGTAAAAGTCCACAAAACACAACACAACATTAGGAAACCCTAACTTTCCTCTCTTCAGTGTACAACAAGGACATCAACTTCATCTTCTCCGGTGGACCTGTCATTCTTCTGTGTTTCTTTCTTGAAAAATAAGAAAAAATGCCAAGCAAAACCCTCTCCTCCAAAACCCCACTCATACTTATCTTTCTCACCCTTCACTCTTCTTCACCAATCAACCATCTTTCTCTTTGGCACCACGGCAGTTTTTTTTTTTTTTTTGGGTCTGTAAGTACTATAACCAAGTTTTGGATAAAAATCTCACTTTTTTTTTAATTTAAAAAAAGGGCCTACTAATTGGTTTTTGTGGCTTTGGACTTAAAATCTATATTTGAGTTTATAAAATTGGATCCAAGTAGGATACCAAACGAGCCTTTAATTACCTATCATTTTGTTACTTTGTTGTGCTAAGTGTTTCTTGGTAGACGATACTTGCACCGCTTAACTGAAGTTTAAACTTGTTGAGGGTGTTCTTCCCGCTGGAAGTAAAAGTCTGTCATTTTGGGTCTCTCAACCTGTTGCCAAATGACTTTTGACTTTACCGTGTAATGCAAGTTGACCGTTCCATTCCGCCTATGTCTTCCTTCAATATTTACTATGCAAATGTCCTTTTGGTGGATCCTATTTCGTGGAAATATCTACGCTATGAAGAGGCATTTTGTAGACGTGGTTCGGTTAATCCCATTTGTCTCCATCTAAGGGAGACCCCTATGAAGATTCTTTTCGGCCAACTCCTCCTTCCCTTCGTTTAAGTATATATAACTAAAATGCACACGGGTCCATCAACCAAGATTTAAATGGACCCACGCGCATTATTAATTTCTAAAAAATTCATTTAAAATATTAAGGCCAAAATTTCCTTATGTTATAATAAAACGGTGAGTTGTACTTGTTTCGTCATTCTCTTTGAAACGAACTCAGAGCCCCAACCACAGGTCTCGCAGTACTTTTTTTGATAATATAATTGAGGCATTTCTTTATTGTTATTTTGTGTTACTGCTTGATTGTCAAATGGATTAAGTTTTAAAACTGCAATGAAGCTAGCAATCTTGTTATTTGCAGTTTGTATCCATGATAAAACTATTTCATTTGTTTACAGAAAGACCTTGGTAGTCTTGAAGGGTGAGCTAATTAAGAAATGTTATGATCTTATAACACTTGATCATAGCAATTCTTCTATTTCAGTCCAGTTGGAAGCCTTATGTGTTTTTGATTGTTCATATGTGTAGTTGTACAATCCTTTAATGTTATATGTTCAATGTGCTTCGACAGTTCTATATGAGTCTCTTGATTATGACATCGGCTTGATAAAGGAATAGAGAAGTGTTGATAGTTCTACATGGTCATTAAGCGATTAATTTTGAGTCTCAATAATTATTTGACTAAGTGGGAGAATGTAAGATTAATATCTTGTGTTAATCTCACGAAAGTGGTCTTCTAATCATTGTGGGATTGCCAAAGACTCATTGTTACTCAAGAACTCAAACTTATCTCATCCAGTGGCTTTTATATTAGTGTTTTAGATTAAATGTAAAAGCTAAAAGGTTCCTCGTTCTATATAAGGATTGAGATTCATTGTTCTATTGCATTAAGGATCCTTCTTGGTGTTTCTTCATGGGCAAGACATCTTGGGAAATGTGTATAATAGAGGTCTCCCTCCTCAGTATGTTTATAGCTTCTAAAGTTTACATGCATGGCTTCAATATCAACCTCGTACATGCGCAGATGTCCCTTTGGTGAATCCTAGTTCGTGCAAAGCCACTGATTCCAACTCAACTTGGTTTTAGCTCCCATCTGGAGGTAAGAGAGAGCTTGAGCCACAAAACTTCCATTCCCATCACGAAGAAGACAACTAAGAGATAGTTGATTATTCTTAGCTCGGAAATATCTACGCTAGCTATTAAACTAGCCTATCTAGAGGGAGGGGGGCGCGGCGCTGGGCTCTTTAAAATTGACACATATAATAAGACTAGACCATCAATTTACTTTCACTGTCTCTTTGTTTGGGAAGACTCAAATTAGTATTAAAATTCGAAGAACCATTCAAATGTATCTGTGAGAATGTGAAAGTCAAAATATCTCACATTGAAAAATTAACAAACTTTAAAAGGACTTATAGAGAGTTTGGCTACTATTCTCCTATTGCCAATTAATTTTGGGATGGAACCTCAACTTTTGTTGTGTTAAATTGTTTCTTTGGTAGATCGTAGACTGTACTTGCATATGCTTAACAGAAGTTTGAGAATGATAATGTATTAGTTTAAACTTGTTGAGAGTGTCTTAATAGTATAAATCGTTTTGGGCCTCTCAATCTATTGACAACAATTGATTTTAGGTCACATTATCACTCATTAATTTTAGATGATGACTAGTAGTTTTTGATTTTTTTGTCAAACAATAATGGATCATGTTGATTCATCTAAATCCAATTGACCCCTGTTTAACTTTTTTTTTTTTATAGTAATCGTCTATGACTTGAAAGGTTCTTTAATTAAAACAATTAAATATCCAGCATCATGTATATATATATGCTGGTACTTTAATCCAATATTGTACTATCGCACACTCTAAGTACACTCCACTCCATGTGAGGTACCTTATTTGATAAACATAAAAATATAAGAAGTTGACTTTAACATTCTTGATGACCTGATCATCATCACCAAGATCAAGTGTTGTATAAAGCTTGAATATCATCCGCATTCAAGCCCTGAGTGAGTATATCCAGTGGGGATTTGAGGTTGCATGACAGCTCCTGGAACAGACGGCGGAAAAGCATGGGCTATGATCTTACCCGGCCCATCAAATGGTCTTCCATCTCCATGATCACCCCTAAAAAAACCTCATCTTCAGATCCGCGGTCTCCAACGCTTTGAGCCTGGCTGAACGATAAGCGTATGTGTTGCCGGCCCACGTTGCAAAAACACGTGCAACTGCTGCACTCATTGTTGAAGTGAGTCTTCTAATTAATCAAGGAAATAATTTCCTTGATTAATTAGGGGATTTACTTTCCTATTTTATAGATTTATTTCCTTTGGTTAATTAAGGGATTTACTTTCCTATTTTATATAGTTGTCAAATCATTGTATAATTAGGAGATATTTTCCTAATCCTTTACTAGATCTAATTCCTTGTAAAGCACTCATGTGAACTCTTATATATACCTCCTTATGGAGAAGAATAAATAAGAACCTAACATATTCAAACCCATATTCATATTTTAGCATGGTATTAGAGCAATCGATCCTCGGTTGTCTCTAAATTCTCATATCAATATTTCTCATCCCCTCCTCTTCAAGGGGGGAGGTGAAAAATGATATGTTTCTCTTTATCATGGAGATTTTGCCTCTTTCTTGACTCCGACATACCCTTCTCTTCAGGGGAGAAAGAATTGAAGAGAAGTTTTGTGTCCTTTAGCCGTGTTCACAGGGTTTCTGTGTCCTTTAACCGAATTCACAGGGTTTCTGTTTCTAGCCGTGTTCACAGGGTTTCTGTGTTCTTTACATTCCTCATATCGTATTCCTCGTACCCAAAATCATATTCCTCATATCGTATTCCTCGTACCCAAAATCACATCCCTCATATTGTATCTCCCTTCGTATTTCGAGGTTCAAGGATCTTCATACCCACATCCTCATATACTCTTATCCCTGAAACCCTAAACACATCTTTTGTCTCTTATTCTTAAATCCTTCCGCTGCCATGGATATCGTTTTCCAAACCTTAATCAAATCCCCAAATCCAAATCCAAATTCCAACCTTCCAACCCGAATCCTTAATCCAAATCCAAATCCAAATCCGAATCCAATCCCTCAAATCTAAAGTCCTCAAATGCCTTATCTCAAATTTCTCATACTCAAATCAAATTCCTCAAATCTTATACACATACCTCTCAAATCCAATTCCTACATCGAAGTCATACATCAAAATCCTCCAATCAAAATCCCTCACATTCTCATATCACTTTTTACTTCTCTTATTGCATATCAAAACGACCGTCGCCGAAGCAAGTGACGGTCCGCCGGAAGCAAGCGACCGAACTCCAGAGCAAGGACCGCGCGGGAAGCAAGCCGAGTCGCCCGAAGCGAGCGAACGGTCACGAAAGACTCTCCCCTGAATTACATGGATTATCAACTATGGGTGCTACGAATTTCTTGACTCACTTACCAAGTTGGGCATTTGTGACGTATATGCACCAACTTGAGGAGTAGTGTTGAAGTGAGTCTCCTAATTAATCAAGGAGATTATTTCCTTAATTAATTAGGGGATTTTTCCTATTTTATAGATTTATTTCCTTTGGTTAATTAAGGGATTTACTTTCCTATTTTATATAGTTGTCAAATCATTGTATAATTAGGAGATATTTTCCTAATCCTTTACTAGATCTAATTCCTTGTAAAGCACTCATGTGAACTCTTATATATACCTCCTTATGGAGAAGAATAAATAAGGCCTAACATATTCAAACACATATTCATATTTTAGCACTCATGACATTAGCTGGGGTGCCTCCAGAAAACCATAGGTGAGGTGATACTTAGAGAGGGAGGCCATTTTGGGATTCCTTGAGGGTCTTGTTTGGATGCCTTCAACTTTGTCACCCTTAGATATTGGTTGAGCCTAATATTATTAACTTCTATACCTATATAGAACGGTAACTTATATCTTGTTCACTTTTGTTTTACAACTAATTTTTTTTTTTTTTTTACTTTACCATCATCATCATGCAAGTTTGTTGACCATACATAGATGACAAAGCATATGCATGCCTTCAATATATCAACCGTGTGCAAATATCCCTTGGTGGTTTGGTTCTATTTCGTGCGCAGCCGCTGATTCCAACTCAACTTTGATTTGAACTCCCATCTGGAGGTGATGAGAAATCGTGAGACACAAAATTTCCCTTCCCATATCATGAAGAAGCCAACTAAGAAAGTCGACTGAGTATTATCTCTAGTTCGGAAAATATCTACGCTAGGTATATTTAACTAAACGAGTTTCATGTAGGCTTATTTAACTAAAGGGGTTATGAAACAAGATACTACTATATCTATTTCTGTCTATAGTAGTGTTTTTTTTTCTCAATGTGTTGAAAAAGGTCAAAAGTTTGAATCTCTTTCTTTTCTGATGATTAAAAAGAGAAAATACGACTTAAATCCAAGCATATATGCGTTATGATTAGCACATGAATGCAAGATTCACGAATCAAAACACGAAAACTTGTAAATGAATCGAAACACAAAAAGTACTTTGTAGACACTAACTCACACCTCTAACATCATCAAGGTTTCATGTTCTTTGATGCTTTAAATTGCAGTGTAGAATATCTAGTCCTCCCTAACCCTAATGATTCCTCACTTAAATTAATTGAAGAAGAATAAGCACACCGTAGAGTTTCATCTAGGCTTGTTTAACTAAACGAAAGTTAAATATCAAACCTGCTGCTTGTCTATAATATCTTCCAGACTGAACATCAAAGACCTTAATAAAATTAATATCATCAATCTTCTTCTCTGCCTAGCGCAACTCTTCTTCTTCGATCCGTTTTTTCCTTCTATATATTCTATGATATTTGGACAAGAAGGGAGAGCCAGGACAAATTCCAGAGCTTAGGAAGAAAGCAAAACTAGTCCTAATTTGATGACCCCAATCAGTAACAGCCCCGAGAATTGTTTTAGGAAAGAATCTTAGTATAATTACTTGTCATTTTGTTAACCAAATTTTGTTAACAGAAAGAAACTTCAGACATGAAATGAACTTTATACTTTATTAAACTGATGAAATTAATATAAAACACTACAAACAGGAGAACATCACGAGCTTCAATACTAAATATCCAGCTTAAAATCTAAGTACGTACACCCGGATGATGTACCTTTATTTGATACAGGATGAAAAAACACGAAAGCATGACTTTGGATGAACTACTAAACTTATAACTTATAATAATAACAACATTAATCAAGTGTTGTATAAAGCTTTAATTCCTTGAATATCATCCGCATGCAAGCTCTGGGTAAATCCAGTGCGGACTGCAGGAGCATGACAGCTCCTGGAACAGAGCTATGGCCAAGCCCAAGAAGGTGCCCAATTTCATGCAAAGCCACAGTCTCCAAGTCCAAACCACCAGGCACAGCACCCACAACCCACGTCTCATCAGCATCGTAGTGAAATCTCCCATTTGTTGGCGCAACTGCGTGGGCAGCGGTCCCGCCCGGCCCATCAAACGGTTTGCCATCTCCATGATCACGCCTTCCAAAACCGATCTTCAGATCAGCGCTCTCAATGCTTTGGGCTTGGCTGAACGTGAAGTGTGTGTTGCCCTGCCATGTTGCAAAAGCACGTGCAACTGCGCCCACAGCCTCAGATGGGTGCCTGGAAGAAAACCATAGGTGAGGTGATACTTATTGGCAGGCCATTTTGGGCTTCCTGGAAAGAAAGAAAAGTGAGCAACTGTGTGAGTTGAACCATGTTCCTCCCTTTTCTTTTCCTGATCTCATGGAGGTGGTACCATTGATGATATCCGGTACACCACATCGAGGCATCTCCATTTTTGATACGGTTTTCGCATCTAATGTTCCAGTGACCTTGAGGTGGTAATTGATTTGGTAAAGTTTGATGGCCGACTCAATTCATCATCAAAGTAGTCATCATTGTTGGTATTGCCATTCAAGTAACCAAACTTTTCGAGGTATTTTTTGAGGTCTTGGATGCCTTGAACTTTGTCACCCTTGTGACACCCCTTGAGTGGTCAAGGAACTCAAATGGTGATGATGTTTTTTTGTGGTGGGTTTCTGAGGCTTTTTCGTAGCAGAGGAGAGAAAGGAGGATGAAGAGAAAGGTAGTGATAGCCAATAGAGAAAGAGTAGAAGTTTTTGATGATGCCATTGTATATTTGGGGAATTGGATATGCTGTGACAAAACCCTCATACTTGGAAGGCTATATATAGGTGTATAATGACAGACTTACATCAACGGTCGTGACGGTGCACCTTGCTAATTTCCACCTTCAGATTGAGAGCTGGGCCTTCTTAGTAAATGTATTCTAAGTCTTGCGGTTGGAGCATGACAATCGCCGGGTGGAAGAAGAAATATAGAAACAATTATGATGAGATTGTTCGTAGTTCGGATTCATGGGCGTGACTAGCGCACCAGAGATGTCGAAGCTACATTTTGATCCACTGACCTCAACGCTGGAGACAATTTTAATCTTCTGGTCAAAGTTAGTGTTCATAGTAGAGAAATAATTTCATTAGATCAATTGAAAAAGTAGATAGAGAGGTGCTCTGAGGCCCCGTTGTTTTGGTTTGTAGTTTGTCTTGTTTGGGCGTTTAGCCCCCTCTTTTACCCAAAAAAAAAAAAAAGTAGATAGAGAGCCATCTCGCCTGTTGGGTTGCCAAAATATACAAGAAATATATTGTTAGCATTTTTTTTTAAAATATAAAAAGGTGGTATTTATTTGGATATCTTTTCTATTTATTTTTGCCTAAATAAAGACATTAATTCATGCTACTGAGGAACGACTTCAATTTGGCTTTTTTTTTTTTTGTTGCTTTTTTATTTTGGGAAATATTTGCAGTTTTGGTATTGAGTAATTCTACTGACTATACTTAGCTCGGAAAGATCTACGCTATGAAGAGTCGTTTTGAGTCTTAAACAGAAGTCGATTCTAAGGGAGACCCTATGAAGTCTTTTTGGCCAACTCCTTCCTTCGGTCAAGTATAATATATGGGTCCATGCATGAAACAAGATTTAAATTGACTACCTAACTCTTATAGTACGGTAGGACATGTTATTTTTCCAATGTTTGAAAAAAAATTCCAAAATTGGAATAATTCATTTTTCTCCAATGAGTAGTAAATTAAATTCTTCAAATTGGAGTTTGTTGACCTATGTGGCAAGTTAGTTGAAAAAATAAGGGTTATTTGTACTTTAATAATTTGTGCATCACCGTACTCTTCAATTCAATTAATATAATGTTTGTTTTTAGCACTTTCGATAATGTGGGTTTCTAGCATTTTCAATGTAGATTTTGTTCTTCCAAGGTAAAATAGATATTTTGAAGAGCCAAGGTCAACTTGTCAGTTCTAGAGAGAGAAAGAAGTTGCACTTTGGATCGCTATTGAATTTGACAAATATATTGGAGAGAATTTTGTTAATGTAGGGCTAAACTTCTAGCATTCTAAAAATCTTAGAAGGCTTTTAACAGAAAAAAAAATTGTTGAAGAGGTTAAGTATATGATGTCCTCTGTTGGATTCTTAAAAGCCCCTCTTAAGTATTAAAATGAAAGATTGAAGAACCATTCCACGTGTCAATATTTGTCAGTTTTGTTAGTCTGTGGAAAACGATATATATTTGCATTAGTTAAGCCAATTTGCTTATAACTGAAGTTTAAGAATGACACATAATAAACTTCATGGTAAACGAGATTTAAACTAATTCATGGAAAATTCTACAGTCATTTGGTGTATGGATACACCAAAGACCATTGAGAGAGAGAGAGAGAGATCTACCTTTTCAATTTGAGGTAACCTCAAAATCTGTTATTGTAGGTTAGAATTGCAAAATACATTAGGTAAATAAATAAAAACCACGCTAAAATCAGAAAACATATAAATCATAATGTGAATACGCTCTTTGCAGTTATTCTTCTCCATTAAAACTCTATCTTGACTTCTCTTCAGGCGGCAGGAAGTGACTGCCCTAGGGGCATGGCTAGAGGTGGCCCAAAATTATTATTATTTTTTGGTCATTGTCAGGTCATATTTAATGGTTATATAAATAAAAGAAAAGATATATTGACGTAAAGCATCGCCAGCGGTGTTGGTTAGGCCTGGTTTTAAATTCGAGTCCTTCCCAAGTTCGAATCCCAGCATTGTGTTTTCCTTCCTTATGCTTTTTTTTTGTCTTCAAGTATATGCAAGTTCTTTTTAAGTAGTTCAATGCTTCTTTTTTTTTTTTTTTTGGGTCTTCTATCGTTTCTTGTAGAGATATGTATATAAAATAACAGTACTTGTTAATACTCAATGCTTTTATATACATCTTTCCATTTTATAATATTATGTAAAGATATATATAAAAACCACGTGAGATACATCTCATTTTATAATGTATATTGAGTACATATTCTCATTTTCTTTTGTCTTCGATCCTTTTCTTATATAGATATATATATATATATAAAAGTAAATGATATTATATAGATCTCATTTTATAATATTTTAAATCCACATAGATTTTTCTTGTATGGTATACATATATAGGGTCTATTTTCGGCATTACCTAGGGCCTTGAAAAATCTCAGGGCCAAACCACTTCTCCTCTTCTTCTCCATTAGAACTTATTTCGATCGCCATTATCATTGCGCTAGCTATTCTGAGGGCAAGTACATAGTTCATGTGGTGGTGGCTCTTATTCATGATCTAGGGCTTTGTCAAAACTTCTAATTTCGTCATCATAGCTGGGTTGGTGGAATTTAGATGATCACTGAACTCATCGTGGTCATCATTTCACGTGGTGGTGGCTCTTAGATGGGGTGACCAAACTTGAGGAATGCAAACTTCTCTCTCCCGCATTTTGGTAAAGATTAAATAATGATTGAAAGGGTACTGTTAGAGTCCCAGATAGAGGAATTTTTTTTTTTTTCCTTTTATTAAAAGTATTTTCTTGCTTATTAGTTGATTAACAAAGAGACATCTGGGATTTGAATAGGCCAATTTTCTCCTGCATCAACTCTCAAGGTTTGGAAATCTCTAGATCTTTGTGGTGGAAAATGTGAGGCATTTGGCCGTCTCCAGCATTTAACTCCCTACTTAATTTCCCATACTTCCATATTTCAGTGGGACCTGGACTTTGAAGGTTTGTAATAGGAAGAAAAAAAATACCATTGCAAAACACGAAGTCACTAATTGCATTGCTAAACAATTTTTTGAGTAATTACGAAGCTTTGGCATCTGCTCCAAAACGTGACCTACAATTTTCAACTCAGAGACCCCTGCTATTCTACAAAAACATCATGGAAGACACAAACGTATATGACATGTAAACAATTTTTCCTATGGGTAAAGTAGTTGAAAGCTAATATGTAAAACTACTAAAATTATTTCAATGAATTATGTGAAACGGATTAATTAATATTGATCATGCATCACAAAACTATTTTAATGATTGTTTTCTTTAGATGAGTATAAGTAGAATACAATGACTTTTTGAAGAGCAAGGAAAGAGATACGTAATATTAACAATTTGAATCTACAGCACCTAACCTGCTATAATCGGTACTTTTAAATTGAAAAAAAAAAAAGCACTCAATTAGCATGTGCAACGCACGTGTTTCATTAAAAACATATGGTGTGGTGTACCCCTACTAGACGTTGCCGTAATTCATATTTCCAATGCCTGATTTTAAATGATTTTCCCGTCCAATTGAGTCATGAACAGTTG
>CM031919.1:36682967-36826293 GCA_018703695.1 Prunus fruticosa
GTGTACGTCGATGACATGCTAGTAAAGAGCCGATCAGGATAACATTTGACCTTTCTCCTTATGTTCTGATTTCTAAAGCTTAGTACCGATGAAAATCTTACCCAATCAAGTGCGCGTCGTGTCTTCTGGAGGTTCCTCCTTCATGATTTAGCTAAGAGGGGCATCTAGGCAAACCCCGACAAAATCAGAGCCATAATCAACATGGAGGTGCCGTAAGACATAGAAGGGCAACATTTGGAACCACGGACCAGTGGCAGCCCTCACTCGCTTCATCTCAAGTGCATAGACGTGGTGAATCGTCTCAAAGCCTCAGCTGGGGCACCATGTAGTGGACTGCGATGCGACAAGGCATTTCAAGACTTGAACACTACATGGCCAGGGCGTCACTCCATCGAAGCCCCCACCCGGAGAAATTCTATCTATATATCTTCGAGATCCGTACTGCCGTCAGGCCCGGGCACCATATTAACCCAGCAGAAGGTAGAGCTACCCACCTCTAGCCCAGGGAGGCCCACAAGGGGCAGAATCTCGGCACCCCCGCTCGAGCAGCGGCTCTAGCCTTGTGGTCTGCCCCCGTGAGGCCGTATTTCGAGTGCCACGCCATCCGTCCCGAACCACCATCTCCTTCGGCAGGTTTTCCACAAACGTATTCCTGAGACTAATTCAAATGGTCATTCAGTTGGGAGTTCCACGCACAGCTCAAACCCAGACCTGCCAGAAAGGGCACAAGCAGCTGCGGACTTCATCGACTCACCGCCTTCCAGCACATCGGACCCTTGAGAAACACCCTTGGTGGCTGACCGACAATACCCCCACCAATCCATCCCGTCTGCAACCTTGCATGAGACGGCTCGCGAATCAGGAGGATGCCGAGCTTGCTTGTGCCCCGCTCGCCCCCGATGGAACCAAGATAAGACATGCCATTGGTATTCCCGGCCTTCGGTCCAAACAACGAGGCTGAGTATCAGCTCTGCGCGTCGGTGGCCAAGAGCATGGGGGTTAGCAGGTCAGGATTCACAGCGACTCACAGCCATCGTGACCAGGCCCACTCCACTCCGCTGAAGATGCCCATGACAGCCTACCTATCGGCATCCCTTTTTATTGCTACTGTCTGGCCTACGAAACATCGCAGGCTCCCAGACCAGCAAAATAGCCATGCCGATGCATTAGCCCGACTGTCGTATCGACGACAATCTGGCCGAACGGATCCCCGTCGACTCAACCAACCAGCACCACCTCTGCGACGCATGCACGTTCGCACCAGACACCTATGTCATCCACTCACACCTACCTGGCGAACGTCAACCTTCCGAGGACAAGGCCCAGGCAAGAAGCTACACTACCGTATTTCGACAAGGTACATCGTCATCAATGATGTCCTCTAACCGCGCGGTCACGACCCCTGACATGAAATGCAATTACCCGGAAGGGGATGGCGAGTACGACCTTTGGGAGATCCACAGTGGTGTCTGCGGAGACGACTCGGTTCGAGGCCCTTGGCCCACAGAGCCTCTCGAAGGACCACTTGTCCGTCAGCATCGGGATCCAGTAGCGTATGGTAGAAATGCGACAAATGCCAACGCTTCGGAATATTCCACATTCTCCTTAGACCACTCACACTCATCATAAGCCCATGGCCGTTCGCTAGCTGGGGACTTACCACATCGGGCCATGCCGTAGGCAAGGGAAGGGTAGGTGGTGCGTCGTTGTAATATATTCACGAAGTGGGTAGAATCCGAATCCTTGGCCACCATTACTTGGGGGAGCATTCAAGGAGTTAAATTCTCCCGGTCCACACTGTTGCTCTTCCTGGTTCCACAGTACATACGCAATCATCACCGACAACGAGCAGTTTGATTTGGGGAACACTTTGGAACTTCCTAAGCGTCAAAATCGGACTGTTCTGCCTCCCCGGACCCACGAGTCGAACGGAGGGAGAAGCCGTGAACAAGATCATCAAGAAACTCATGAAACGGAAATTGAAGAACGCGCTGAAGGCGCTGCCTCTGAGAGCTCCCGAGCTTTATGGGCCATCCGAACGTCCTACGAACCTCCAGAGGAGAGACCCCGGCTGAGCCTGGTTCGCTCAGGGTTGTCCCAGGTAGAATGGCGAGTCCACTTACCGAACGGCAAACTTCGAGCCAAAGCGCACGAGCTGCGCTGCGACAAGCCTTGACCTAGTGGAAGAGACGGCGGACGGCATCTAACCCTCTGAAAGGAAGCCTACAAGCGCGTCTCTGGACCTCAGATCGATTCCAAGTCAAACCCCGTCTCCTAAGAATTCCTGGACTGGGTGATGACAAGTTTCGCTGCAACCAAAGACCCAACGCAAACCCTGGACCTACCTGGGCAAGGAACCCTACAGAGTCATCGGGATCTTCTGGCCGGTACTTGTCACCGGCTCCCGAGGCAGAAGCAGTGAAACCCGGCCACCCGTGGAACGTGGATCACTCAAGGCTATTTTAGTAAGCCCCTAGCCAACGGCAGGGGGGATATGTATTTTTGCCTACGGCAAGTAAATATAAAATGGGATATTCAGTACACGTATCCGTCGGATTATTTTGAACATGCTTGCGAGCCACTGCAACTTCTCCCGTGAGCACAATGACAGACTTGCCCACGGCATTTATATAGATATAAGGCTCGGGCCTGGCCCCTCCCGATGTCTACGAGATCTTGCGTCTGACGTCCTAATAGAGAATGACCTACGCATCCTAACAAAGTTTTAGCCTACGGCAATAGCATAGAAGGATAAAACTGAAACACATGAGTAACGATGACAAAATAAAACCTTGAACCAAAAAAATGCCATGTGCAGTTAGATGTCAGGGAATATCATACACATCAGTTAAAATACAAAACAAACTAAGAGTAAGGCTTGAGTTTCTCTGGAGGAGGGGGCATCGCAGAGGGCCATCCTCAGTAGGGGCATCGGCGTAGGGCCATCCTCGCCATCATCGGCGTGCAGGTTGGCGTCTCCCCCTTCATACTCCTCCACCATCTCTCGGTGACGCCTCCCGGAGTGGAAAGTAGGGCGAGGTTGAGTTCGAGCTTCTGCCCAGGTCGACGCTGAGCGTGGGTCAGTACCTCATCTCTCCACGCCACCTCCCCAATTCCCAGAGATCGCAAACTCTTGAGGAACGATGGCCTGATGGCTCAGCTACGGCAGCCGCCACCTCGGACGCCTCGACCTCACACGCCTCGAGCGCGGCTTACGCCACCATTCGCCCTCTTCCGGCATTGCTCGCGCCCGCTGCGCGCCCAAGGCTCGGCATCTCCGGCAAGCTCGCCTCGTGCGCCTCTGGATCCCCGTTCGGCACCTGCAGACCCTCGACGGAGATCGGACGTGGTCCCTGGAGGGTTTTCACGCTTCCATTGAGGCCCTTTGTGCGCGCTCCGCAGTGTCTATGGTTCTCTTCATGCACAGCCACATGTCCATCGATGCCTAAAAGAAGTAACGCATGCTAGTATGCCAAACAAGTAACAACAATAAGAAGAGAACGGAAGGGAGGTTACCGTGGCCTCAAACGGAGGCACGCCCTCCTTCCCGAAGCCTCTTCGCGAGCTCGTGGATCTCCAGATACCAATCCGCGAGCCGACGATCATGTGGTTCGCAGTTGAGACCGTCTTCGAGGCACGCTGGCGGTCAACCGCCTCGTCAGTCCCATGTTCGTCCTCGGCCGCAAGGGATGGCCCGCGGAGGTCGGCAAGGCCCACCTCTGGGAGTGGGCAGCGGCATGCAGTCAGTCATGGCGTTTCCCGGCCGCTGCAAGACGCAGGATCGGCACCCTGAGCCCGGCTCGTACCGGTACGCTCAACCGACACCTTCCTCGAGGTTGGCTCCGCATGGAGTTGTCCTTCCGTTACGTGGAACGACTCGCCCCGTTAGGGTCAGCCTCCCATCTTACTCCTTCAAACCTCCGGCTGCGTGTTTGTTCACCTCCAGGACCCACCCTGCAGGCGCGTTCAAGGTCTTCTACTTTTTGGCCTCGCAGCCTCCTGGCTTAAACACTACATAAAAGAAGACACGAGTTACCGAGAACTAGCGAAGCAAAGGAAGAGGTTCCCAGTGATTCTCTCGGGGAAGGCCTGGCAAGATGAGCCTTGACCCAGGTTCCCAGCTGAAGAGGAACTGGAAATTCTGCGAATTGCAAGGGGACCTTTCGCCTCATGTCACCCGCGAGCTCTCACTCAGTTGCCTCCGTCTTGACTCAAGCTATGCTAGAAATAAAAATAATAATAAAACTGTTTAGTGGAAACAAAAATAATGGACTACCGATCAGGATGGCACCATACTCGGTACTGAAATAAGTGGGGATGTGGAGCGAATCGGGAACTGCGATGACGATCTCCGAATCACCTAAGAGCAAACGTTCACGATCCTCGAGGACTTCCCAGAAGTCACGGCATTCAGAAAATGACCCCTTTCCGAGGCCTCAGGGCAGTTCGCCTGAACGCAGCCACCATGACTGTACTCTCAGATTTGGTGACCCTTGGACTAGACTGGGCAAACGCTCCGTAGGGAGGCCCATCAGCTTCGGCAAGTCCAAATGCCGTCACCACCCCATCAAGACGGTAGCAAGTCCTGAATTGAGCTTCCCAGGGCCATACCGAATTTGAGCCAGGTAAGCTTCCAGACAGGAGGTCGCAAGGGTACCTCACGCCTTGCTCGAAGGACATGTAGGCGACAGGGTCAACTTGCGCCCTTGGGGGTGTTAGATTTTGGAGGTGTGGGTACTCATCCCTATCACCCTGGTACCCGAATCCTGCCCGCCCTAATCTTTTGCAGCTTCTCCTGTAGTTAGCTATTGGGCGGCAGGGTAACCACGTCCGACAATCGCTCTCTCGCCACCCTTCTTCGGAACCCTAGGATCCCGTTGCTCACTATCCGTCACCTCGGCCTGGGGCCCTGTCGGGAGGCTCTCACGGCGAGAAGTGGAAGCCTCAGAATGTGACTTGGAAGGCCTCCTATCCTGGCACCCGCCACCTAAGGCTTCGGGTTCCATGCCTCACCCTAACGTCCACCTCAGGCTGAATCATGTTTAACCCAACATGCCGACGTCTCTATATACAACGCCACGCACTGGGCTCACTGGTCATGAGTCCCTTACCCCATCCCTGAGTAGGCACCAGGAGTAAACCTCTGCCAACCACTTTCAACTTCGGAATTAGGTCCCACTGTCGGCATTTTAGCAGTTCACATCGACCTCCGGTATACTGTCCCCTCGACTCATCCCTGAAAGCATTGGGCTCGCTCGTATCCGAGCTCCGCTCATCAGACATCTCCAAAAACGACGGAAATAAACTAAGGGCCATGCAAAGAGCTATCCTACCGTTGCTACATCTCTACCTATGGCAAAACTACCTCAACTACGCCCCTACTTTTAAGTTCTAGCTAGTTTAAACCAAGGAAGGACGTATCGTAACGAAAAGGAAAGGAAATAAGAGATTACCGAACAGTACCTTGTGAAAATTGAAGTCAGAGACCGCCAACGTCACTTGGTTTTCAGAAAGGGCAGCTCAAGAATCGCCTAGTACGTTTCATGTTCCAAGAATCACCTGGGTACCAGTTCCGATGTCGCCGGAATCGCCTTGAGAGAGCTCTCGCCTCGCTCACCAATGCAAGGTGAATTTGGCCTCAAAAGTCACTTCACAGTATATAGGGCGAAGATGGCAACCGGACGCCTCCTAAGCCAAATGCATTAATGCGCCGTCAGCATGACTCCCACGTGCCACGTGTCACCATAGAGCGGCCTTCTCACGAACGTTGGGTACAGAGACCCAGCGTCGCTGGGTCCAGCACTGCCGAAGCGTGGGAAACCAGAGTAAATTGAACTGCCATTCAATGGTTGACCGGCACCCGATGAAGGCGTCGCATACTGCCCAACCGTGGGGCGCCCGCGCGCCCTCAACGAGCTACCGAACGTGAGGGGGCCCAACCCCTTCCTCCATGGGCTACGAACGGCAGCCCCCTGGGCTCCCCTCATCGAGCTACCGAACGGTGGGTGGCCTTGCGAAAGCCGGAGCACCAACTAGTCCCCGAGAAACTCGCTCAGAAACTCAGGGGGACTCCCTGTTCACCAGGATAAAGCAGCGCCAATAAGAGCAGAGCACGTGGGACAAATCGAACCCGGACAGAGGTGCCTCGGCCCGTGACCGATCGCACCACTTAGGCATCGCCTCTTTCAGACAGTGATGCTCCCAACGTCCACAATCCCACATCAAACAAGACTTAACAAAATAGCGCACCTCCAGGCCTATAAAAGGGAATTAGCCACCCAACATCAGCAGAATCATAAGGTACGGCATACAAGCCTATTAATCTGCGAGTCAGTTTATAAATCCCGAACTTACTAAAGCATCGGAGAGCCTACGGCTCCTGCCACACGGTTACCTAGGTCTTACCGATCGTTATGTTATTTTACATAAGATCCTACCAAGCCCTAGCCTACCGGAGGAAGGCATACACTTATTAAGTCACCCTCAATGGGAAACCATTTTTTGGCCGTCAACAGTTGTAATATACATTTTGTTTTCTTACATTTATTACATTTTATATTCTATTTTCCCTCTTCACTGCTTACGAGGAGCAATCACCACCCAACGCTTTCGAAGTGTAGTGGGTACCTCTTTATGCTTAATCAGTTTTAGGCCCCTACAAGCGCAGCACACAATGAGTTACTAGACAAAGAAGTTATGTACAACCATCCAAGTAAGGATGCCTTACCATTTCTCCAAGTTCACGCCTGATTTAAACTCGCTGTCGCCTCCCCAGGGGCTCATTTGAAGAGGGCTGTGACGTTTATCCACACAATCCCTCGGTACCTCAAGACCTCGCAAAACATAAACCAAAAACAAATGTTTCTCTGAAACATGCAGGTGTATGTAAGTAGACCCTCGCTTAGACGCTACGTATGATCGTCATACCTTGGTGAAGCGTTCACACCTTTCAAATCCTTTGAGATCACAGCAGCCCCCGAGCCATAGCTATGGGCTAGGAGAGGAGAGGAGAAGGTAAAGGCATCAAATATTGCTGCTTGTCAGGGAAAACCAAGTTTAGAACAGTGCTGGACAAAAACATTTTACACACTGAATGTTTTGTAGTTCCATGGCTTCAATTGGGTAGTTAAAGTGTTGACACATGAAAACCGGTCCGAAAATCTTCCTCCAAATTGACATTGAGGTGCTAACATCTGTTATGATTGTTGGTTCAATGAAAAACCCTTTCTTGAGGTGCTCCATTCATCCATACAATGTGGTTTAGGAGACTACAAGAAAGATTGCTGGTATGATATTTATATTTGAGAAAGTGAGAATCATACAGGTTCTTACTTAAAGAACGGGCACCTCCATATAGAATGATTGCGCCTTCGCTCTTGGCTGTTGAAATGAAACTGATGAGTTTCTCATATAAAGAAAAATAGAACAATTGTTCTAGAGTAGGCTAAGAATTAGACATCTCGCTAAAATAAAACGTCGTCCTTCACTACACTCTTTGTTGCATGCAAGGAAAAATGTGAGTGACAGAGGCTAAAATCAGCCAACATTAGTACCTGTCCTTCACTATAATGGCACCAAGCCTGCAACCTTCTTCCATGGGATCAGAGATTTGATGCTTACCCATTCAACAAGTTTTAAGAATTCAGCTGAATGCTTTCCTACATAATTAGGGTGCTGTTATGAGAATTGTTGATACTTCACTAGAAGAATATGGGGTTTAGGGTTTAGGGAGCAACAAATGGTCTGCTTCTCTATGCTTACATGAACAAGAAGACGAGATGTCTGCAGTATATACCATTTGTAAAAAAGCAGCCAAAGATAGTCCATTTGTAGCTGTTCCATTACTCAGCTATATCACGTTAAGCTCCAAAGATGATAAACGTTCTACCATTAACCAAAATATAATGCTGTACTCAAGCTTCCAGCATCTTATGGGAATTAAATTTTTTTTCCTCCCAAAACACTTACCAGTCTCAAGGTCTGCATCCTCAAACACAAGATCGGAAATATTCCACCAAGTTCCAATCATACAGGCTCCAAGCAGCAATATACCAGATCAGAAGACAAGGGGAAAGAGAATTGATGTTTGTGATTTTGGAGATGGGAATACTTCATAAGCGAAAGTCTAACAAGACCTTGATCAATTGAGCTGCAGCTGTCATGACCTTAATTCCTGTTGCTGTGCTTCCAGTAAATGCCATCTGATTAATACTAAAAGTTCTTAATTTCACCAGATCGAGATAGAATTGGAAAGAAACTCAGGAGTTACTTTGCAGGTTTCAAAGTTTTGAACAATTTGAAACGGAAATTAAAAGCCAGACCTTGTCAACATGAGTAAGAGATGACATAGGGGCACAAGCTACCGAGCCTAACCCAGTCACAAACATTAAGGACCAGAAGGAAGAGCCACCTGTCTGCAAATCTCTCCCAACTCCAAAGAAGTTCCTGAAAAATATTAGGATGACAAACCCAGAATCTAGTTAAGGAAACATAATGAGAAGAACAATTGAAAAATAGGTGTGAAACTCTCACAGATGCCAACTCGGATGGCTTGAGTATAGCAAAACATTCGCAGCCAGGGCGGGAGCGACCTTCCAGGTAGCCATCAAAAGAGGGAGTTCCTTCAGCACACAGATGAAATTAATTGACTATATTTTTGCATTTATAAAAAAGCACAATTTTCAGAATAAGAAGGTAAAACAATGAGGAAAGCAAATAAATGAGCAAAAAGGAAATGGAATAAGTAAAAGATACCAAGGAGTAATAAGGGCAACAACTCCAATGGGTTCCTTAAGGACATGGGTCTTGAATGACTGCTGCTGTATAGACACAGTAATTTTTTGCTTCAAATCCAATTCTTCTGCAAGCTCTGCATAATACTTGAAGCAAGAAGCACAACTTTCCTGAATTGGACATAATTAAGCCCACTTAATAACTTTGAAAAAAATTGATAAATTAACCGTACTCTAATATACAACAACAACTGTACTAGTGTATATACCATATCAGATATTGCTTCATACTAGCGGCTTGCCGGTGTCGATTGTTTCAAGTTTGGCCAGTAGAGACTTTCTCTCCAAAATCTGCATGGAAATAGGAAGAAGAAGGTCAAGAAAATATTGCGGAGCTGTTCTGTATATCAACAATTATGATCATGAGATTAATATATACCATGTCAGAAAATGGCACGAAGAAACTTCGCACGATAAGCACCAGAAGCAGAGGACCAATCCTTCCCTTCATTACTGAAGAACGCCGTGCGAGCAGCATCCACTGCCATATCCACATCTTCAGCAGTAGCAGCTGCTATGTCCCCTGAAAAAAGAGAGAGAAAAAAAAAAAGAGCAAATAGCTGCTGAAATTAAACTTGGTCCATGATTTCTGTACACGTATATAATTCGAAGTTGAAATGAAAGACTACATACCTACAATCTCTTCAGTGGCGGGTTTGATATTGGGATCCGTTTCTTCAGAAGCGGTTCTTCTCATTCGCCAGCGATGAAGAGCTGACGAGAAGGAACAGGGACGGCCATGATCAGCAATGTTTAAGTCAACTGTCACACAGACACTCACTGAGTCGACACAGAAGTGTAAAGTATGGATTTATGCATGCATTGTTTTTTCAATGGACTTTAAACTTTTCTCAGCGTTTCCTGCGGGTCTTTGTCATAATTTTTATACTTTCGTTTCTTTTCTCAGTTGTTAATTGTTTTCCTCGTTTTCGGCCTTGCCATCCCCACATTAAACGATTATTTGCTTCTCTGTCCTTTTCGCTAAGACACGACTGCTCGCAGATTTAATAATGGTCTTTGTGGAATTGAGTGCCCACGAGGTGCAGGAAACCAAGAAAATTACTGGTTTTGTATGGAAAAATTACAGACATGACTGATCGAAATTACATCCATTCTGTGAATTTCCACGTCCGGGTAGATTATTATGCCAGCAGGTGATGCATCTTTAAATCGTGTTTTAACCAACAAAAGAAATTCCAAATGATTCATGGATATGAACCACAAACTACATTATATTGCCTGCCAAAAAAGTTACACATCCAATCTCTTTGCATGTTTCTTTACATGCCCACACAAACGCAATTATACGAAGCACAAACACCAGCTATCAATGCAATGCATGCTGATCTCCAAGCAGAGAAGATTGGAATCATAATCCTGTTAACCTTTGGTAACATCTATCTCACGTTTTTCTGAGCTTTCCCCAGAAGAACATGAAGAGTTCCAGAACGATGACAAAAGAAGCGCTGCAGGACCCATCTGTAATCCCCAACAGGCTCACTGAAGGAGTTTATCAGCCAATATTCAGAAAATCACTTCGAGTCCACAACAAATGGCCTACTCTCTCACAGTTAGTTCTGTCAAGGTGAAGAAATTCGTCAAAAGTTATAAAGCTATTGTTCAACACATTCCAACTGCAATGTTAAATCCTTGATTCCAGCTTCGTACAGTACATGTGACACCTGTGCCTTTGCAGAAGCCTTGTCAATGTCTGTTGAAACATGAAGATGGAGAGCCCACTACTTCTGAGTTGGTGAGGCTCCATATATGCGCTTCGAATGCCAGAAATCCCCCGTATCTTCCTAACATCAATAAGAGCTTTTCTCAAATCCTGCTCATGTGCTCTGGGAACTCTTTGAGCAAGATTTCTGCTGAGTTTCTCAGCAATGGGATAACTGAAGATATAATCAAGAAACAGAAAATAAATATCGAGCAGGCAGGATCAGCAACAAGCCATCCCTTGTACTTAATCAAGAGAGTTGATATAACAACTCCGACACTTCCCAGGTGTCAGCCAAAACATGCAAAAATATTCCTTCCATGTTGTGGTCAATGTGGTGGTGCTGATGCTGAGCTGTTTTTTCTCCATCAGTTGGCAGTTTTTTCAGCTGAAAACCTGCCCCTTGAATGTGAACATTCCACCGGCTTTATTGCCTTCAGAAGATTGAGTATGCTGGTGGGCATGGTCGTGTTTGTGCTGGCAGGCGTGGTCGTGGTGTTCGTGCTGGCAGGCGTGATCATGTTGATCGTGCTGGTGGGATGGTCGTGGTGTTTGTGCTGGCAGGCGTGGTCGTGGTGTTTCGTGCTGGGCAGTCGTGATCATGGTGATCGTGCTGTGACTCTGGCCATGGTGGTCGTGCTGGTGACTCTGGCCATGGTGGCCGTGCTGGTGACTGCGACCAAGGTGGTCGTGCTGTGACTCTGTCCACGGTGGTTGTGCTGGTGACTGTGGCCATCGTGATCATGGCACTCATTGCTCCTTTAAATTGTGGTCTTTAGACCCAATATAACTGCCATGTTGGTGTTCATGATGGTCATCATGGCCGGAACATGAATTTTCATGGCATTCAATGGGAAATAGGTATAGACTCCTCATGCTTCCCATGACCTCCATGATCATGTCCAACAGAATCATGCGAATGCTGGTGATGGTGGGAGTGGGACACTGATCCAGATCCACCATGAGCATGATGATGCTCCTCGTGAAAGAAGACTAAGCCAACCACATTGACAAGAAGCCCTCCAATTGAAACAACTAATAAACTGCTAGTTGATATCTCCTGAGGGTCAAAATCCTCTCAAACCACTCCCAACACTATTAATGCTCCAACCAACACCAGGAAAACAGCATCAGTAGATCCTGAAAGAACCTCAATATTTGACCCACGACCATAATTAAACTGATGATTCGCAGGCAAACGTGAAATATACGAAGCATATAGCCCAATTGCCAGGGCAGCACAATCAAACAACATGTGACAGGCATCTGATATCAGCCCTAGACTATTACTCATGAACCCAGCAGCAAATTCCACAAACATGTATGCAGTATTGATCAGAAGGAAAAGTGCAATCTTGCGAGACTTCCTCTCACTCAAAATGTGTCTAATAGGCTTCATAATGGCAGTAGTAAATGATTCAGAAGACTCCATCCCCAGTTCAAGATAATTTGAGTAATAAGGATCCAATTCCCTAACAGCAACATATAGTAACAAACCACAGAGCAATAGTCCCCAAAGTGATAGTTCAGGAAAAATAAAACAACTCCAAAACAAGAGTGCATAAAAATGTAACCAAATACTCTTTCCGGAAATCTTTAACCCACTGACTTGTCATCACCATAACTTTCACTCAGAAGCACCCCAAAACAACAGTGTTTGCCAGAGGCCAAGCCAATTTTCGAATGGAAACTCCATCTCCCTCAGCTTCAAACATGAAAACACTAACAACAGCAGGAATGAAAAAGCACTACAGTTGTAAAGAACAACGAAATTAAACGAACCCGCTTCCGACCTAATTGCCTAATTGTCCCCCAATTCATCGAAACACGCTCGTAACACCCCAAAAACCCAGATAGAAATGGAAGCAACATTGGCCAAATTCTAACACAATCCACTCTTGGAAACACCGAAAAAGTCCCCAAACTTTCAACCGACTTAGCAAAAATGGGAAGCATTCAATCCGATCCCAACTAAATATAACAAAAGCAACCCAGAAAACAGAGCGAGGAACCCACGAACCTTGGAGGATGATTCCGATCGCCACCGAGATTCGAGTCCCGGCCTCGGCCAGGAACCGTGCGGCAACGTTTCCGGACAATTCAGCGAGGATCATGCGGCGGTGCCGCAATATCGAAGCGCCTGAAAACGAAGCAGGAAGACGACGGCGAGAAGAATCGATTTGGCGACCAAGAGTCTGTGCTGGGATTGTGTGATCAGGGTGAAGAGAAGATGGGTTGGTTTTGCTTTTGGTGAAAAGGGTCTTTGGAAGAAGAGGAGGAGGAGGAGGTGAAGAGGGAGCAAGAGAGGGTTAGCAGGAAAGAGAGAGGAGAGAGACAAGGAAAGAGAAGGGGAAGAGAGAGAAAGAAGGGGAGGAGCGAAGAAACGGAAGGAGGGAATAGAGGGAGCGAAGAGAGAAAGGAGGAAGAAGAGAAATGAAAGCGAGGGCTTGCTGTTGTTGTTGGGGTTGAATGGTTTGGGGTTGAGAGAAGAGAGGCGATGTTTGGACGGAGTTGCGATTGGGTTGAAGACGATGAAAGGGTAAACAGGGTATCGTCTAGACGTGGTGGGTGTGGTGGGTAAAGCAGTGGGTGTAGCGGCGAAGGTGGTGGGTGTGGTGGGGCGTTGAGGAGTGAGAGGCGGTGAGGCCTGTGCTGGTGGTGGTGGTGGTGGTGGTTGTGGTCGTGATCGGCCATGTTTGCTGGTTGCTGGTTGGAGATGGTCTGGTTGGGGCCTCTGGAGGTTTGAGTTTAAGGACGTTGAGAATTTTCCAAAGGTCAGTGACGGTCGTATGGATCCGAATGGAGTCTCCAGACCCAGCAAAGGGTCCGGGGAAGGAGAGACTTTTCTCGGCGGGGTCATGGAGTGACGAGTCCGTTGAACCAACTTGCATTTCATCTACGGGGATTGATGCTGATGACCGTTGGATTGAAATGTTTTTCATTTCTTTCCCATTTGATGGTCCATTGCTTCTGGAGAGTCTATATGTACAGTTTGCCTTCTGGTTGAGGCATTTTGATTTGACCGGACAAACGGGTACAAAGATAACACAGTAACGGCTCGTTTGGGATTGTCTCTTCAAATCAAATTTGCTCATAAGCGTTTTTAGCAAAAACATTTTATTATAGAGATGTCTAAATTTTCATAAGAAATTCTAAGTGCCCGCTTCTTTAAAAGCGCCTTTATAACTTAAAAACATTTCTAAACTTTAGTAAAATGTTGTCAAAAGTGCTTTTGATTGTTATAAAACATTTTTAGCTCTTTCAGACATTCTCATACCCTAAGTGAAAAAATGGCATTAACTTGTATATCAATTATCTCAGTTTGAAATTCTCATGCATCCCGCACGTGAGAGAAACTCCATCCCAAGCCTCTGCATCCGCCTCGCATTTCATAAAATCTAAAACCATTCAACTAATCCAATGCTTATGAGAATGCCACATCGCTTACAATAAGTTTATGTCCATTTTATATAAAACTGACGCCGTTACTGGTATCTTCCTACTCCCTCTCAACTCGTGCACTCATCTTCTTTCTCCCATGTTGTCCTCACTCCTTTTTTGGGTTACAATATGAATGATTTTGGCGAGTAATTTGTTTTCCTTCCATCAGTATTAATTATGATTTGTTAAAAAGCCTAAAATAGCTAGAATACATCCATTTCGTTAATAAATAATAAATAAATACCATCAAGAGTTGGTCCAAGTGGAAGAGGCTTGGATTCTTAAACAAGGATCCTGGTTCGATCCAGGCCCGTTGCGAATAGAGCATACTCTTGGGAAGACCTCCGCTTTGCTGAACTCACCTCTACATGGGTTTAGTCGCAGTGTACCGAGGATACCCTGGGAAACCAAAATAATAAATAAATAAAAACTTTAATCTGAGAAATTAAAAAATCTTCCAATCTGCAAGTTGTTGTAGTCATCTGAGAAAAGCCCAAAGTTATTGCAAGTTGCTAATCTGAAAGTTGTAGTCTAGTCATCGAGAAAAGCCCAAATTGATCAGGAAAATTCCCAATTTATTTCGGTTTAATTTTCTCAATGCTGGGGTCACAATACCCATCTTCAATTGATACACATTAAAGAGAAGAAGAAGCCAAAAGAAAAAAAAAGAAAAAGTAGAAGAAGAAGCCAAAAAAAAAAAGAAAGAAAGACCAGAATACAGAGACAAAGAGGAAGAACTGAGAGAGACATGGGTAGGCGAGGATGGAGATGGATGCACTGTTATCGTCAGCATTGAAAAGAGAATTATAAATATATCAAATGGATGATGTGCATACTCTCAAGCACCGGATCATTTGGATGGTCTAGATTTATGTAATGCGGGTAAATGCACAATCTCTAAATGCAGAGACTCTAGATATTGCCTTCATGTTCGGTAGTCCCATGCATGAGAAAGAGTTTTCTTAGAGCACTTCCACTATTTGCCATGACAAAGGACAAAGGGCAAAGGAAGACGATGGTTGTTATTATTCACATATGAGTGTTAGCCTTTTCCAAAAGCCTTATCCCGCTTTCCACCCATTGGCATGCAAAAAGCAAATACTATTCACTTTATTTTTTATTTTTTACTTAACAATTAATTTGCATAAGATTTTCCAATTCGCCATATGTCAATATTTATTATAAAATTCACATCTCATATTTTGAGTAATATTTTTGATTGCTACACGTCCATATTTATTATAAAATTCACATCTCAAATTTTAAATAAGATTTTCAATGAGATTCCTTGCCAAGTGTCGATATTTATTAAAAAATACAAATCTCAGAAAGGCCTGTGCGCAGCAGCAAGAGTTGCACAGCATTTTTTTTAAACGCCTGGCCAAAACGACGTTGTTTTGGTCCAATGCGCATTCAAATTTTTTTTAATGACCCTGCCATCAAACGACATGTCATTTGAGCCAAATTTAGAAAAAAGAAAAGAAAAGGAAAACAGAAACCCTCCCCCCTCCTAAACCGACTCCACCCAAAACTCTTCCCAAATTAGTATCAGCAGAGAAAGATTCATAAATACATTATAAAATAGATGGTAGAACATGCTTACCCATGACATCAAACTCATTAAAATTATATACATTTTTTAAAGATATCAGTTTCTTATAATTTTCATTAATTAAAACTTAACCCTCGAAGACTTTTCAATTTTCACGTTATCTATTGGCCTCCCCAAATTCCCTCCTTCCTCTTCCCTCCCTCTCCCCTCTCCCCCAAAATCTGTCTTTTCCTCTGCCGTCATCCGCCACTGCTCCACTCCCTCTACCTTTAATTTTTGGTTAGACCACCTTTGAGATGATGTCTACAGTTCATGGTCAATGGTAGTTGAGGGGTCATAACACTGCTCCTTGCATCACCAGCTCTGACCACCTCCCATAACCTCTCATAGAAGGACCATTATACCGTGATGATGTTGATCATGATATGGGTCTTGATCAAGCAAATTTGCAGCTGTTATTACATGTGTACTAACCAAAAAGCCAAGGAGGAGGGGAGTCTTGCGGCGGCGAAGAGGCGATGGATCGGCTGCATAGGTCCGGCAGAGTGCCGCAGATGGGGAGGAGAGGAAGAGGGAGAGATGGAATTGGGGGAGGTCGACAGACAAGGGTTTAGGGTTAGGTTTTTTTAATTAATGAAAATAATAAGAAATTGATATGTCAAAAAAAACTAATGTAATTTTAATGACTTGGATGTCCACTCTCAACTGCAAACAACAAAAGGGATTGAGAAAAACTCCATGAAACCACAACCAAGACTCAGAAATGACAAAGAAGCACTGAACAACAAGAAGTAAGAGGTTAAGAGGTGATTATTGAAAAATGAAGAAAAGAAGAAGAAACAAAGAAGAAGAAGAAGAAGAAGCAACGGTGGGAAAGATTGTTCATTGTGGGAACAGATGCGGAAGGTTTTTGGCCATGGAAAGTCATTACACATACGATAGCAGAGAAAGATTTAGATATACTATAGCCATTGATAGCCATTACATTGAAAAATGAATAAAAATTATTAATTGATGTGTAGAAATATGGAACAATATTATAAGCGAAAATTGTTGACGACTAGCTTGTATAATTGTATTGTTAGTTTTGCAATAAATTATTAATGAAAGTAAATCTTTTTCTTTTTTAGCGTTATTTCTTTTTAGAAAATTTTAAAACTTTTACACTATAACTCTATGAGTTGTGTCCGCCGCTGCCAGCACCAGCCTCACCACTACAACCAAGGACTCGCAGTTTCTCAATATTCTTACTTCCCAGGAAACCCAAAATGGCCAGCGTCTCGCCTCACCTATGCTTTTCTTCATGGCTACCCAGTTGAGGCCAAGGAGCCAGTTAGACGTGCATTTAAAACATGGGCCAACAGCACAATGTTCAGGTTCACTCTGGTCAAAAACTATCAGAGGATAGATCTGACGATCGGTTTTTAGAGGCGTAATCATGGAGATGGCTATCCGTTTGATGGCCCAGGCGGAACCCTAGCCCATGCATTTGCGCCAAGAGATGTGTCATCTTTCTCCTTCACAATAACTCTCCTCATCATCATCCTCCTTTCTCACCTCTCTCCCATCCCATGCAACGTCGTCACAAATTAACCCACAACGAAAAAAAAAACATCATCACCCACCATTCTTTCAATGATGATGCTTTTGACAACGTCTTAGAGTCAGAGTCAGCCATCAAAACCTACCATTCTTTCAATGATGATGCTCATGAGGTGTGGGCTTTGCATGAAATTGGACACTTGCGCATATAGCTCTGTTGAAGGAGCTGTCATGTTCCCTTCTTCCGTTCCATCCGCACTGGATATACCGGGAATTTGCATGCGGATAACTTGTTGCAACACTGTCTTGATGATCGTGAAGAATGCTCAAATATGGGCCTTCTCTAGATACTTTTGGTTGTGGGTTGAAGAAGAAAACCTGACATTGCCTAAAATAATGTGGACATAAAGCCCAACATTTCTTTTATGCGACCTCTTCTATATATATGCTATATAATAATAATAACAAAAACTAGTTGGTAAAAGAAATATATATCTAAGTTTTTGTTTTTATTTTTGTTTTTTGGTTACCTTAACATCTGACCTCATGCTTCTAACTTAGGGCCTTTCCTGGGAGGAGTATTTGCTCCAAACCACTACACTAGTGGGTCCTTTGCCTAATTTTTTGTTTTTTAGTTTAATATGGAAAAGGTAAATTTTATTATCAAATAGCATCATAAAGTTTTTTTAAATTTTTTTTATAAAAAGCATTCCTCTAGCTAGCTAGCATATATGTGATAGTAATTAGAGCAGGAAGAGATAGCATGTTAACAAAGGTAATTAAAAAATAAAACCTTTGGGAGCTTGTAGAGCAAGTTAAGATAGGGTCAAAAACTCTGGTTTTCAACGTTAATGCCATGTCTACCCAATTAATTTCCTAACAAAAGATGGCTAGAATTTTGGTTCCATATTAATGGCTTTAATGGCAAGAACTGCAACTCTTGTGTGAGGCGAATGGAGATGTTGAAAAACGAAAAATATATATAATTCCAACAAGCTTCGATTCGAGTCACCCTAAAGCCTCCACTTTCTCATTTTTTTGACTGTTTTCTCGATCTCTGCATTAATCTTGACATTTATTCCATTTCGTGATTCAACAATCAATTTTATTTTGGTGCCGTCAATGAAGGAGTTTGCAGGCTATTGAAGGAACGTGCAATTGTATTTGATAATTCATAGAGATCAGAATTTCTTGTGCAAAGCTTCATGATCAGCGTATCAACGGGGTATATTTACTTACATTTTTTCAATATCTATATGTGTGTGTGTGATCTTCAAGTTCTTGTTTTTGTTTTTGTTACGATATATTTTTCAAAATCATTACGGTCATAAAGCACTTAATTTGTTAATTAATTATGGTCATATAAACAATTATTTCCTGTAATTATCACATAAATTACAATTACCCGATTTAAGGCTTAAGGGGCAACATTGGGAAAAAAAAATTAATTTTAAAAAAAAAAATAAAAAGATTACATCAGAAAATATTTTAAAAAGAATGTAATCCTATACTGCACAAAAATCAAGGGACTTGTATCAAACTTGCCAAATTCAAGGATTAAACCCAACTTCTTAATGAAAATTTGGATCTATATCAACTTTTCTATTAATTGATTGATAATTCCTTGTTTGTTTTTTTTTTTAAAAGATTTTCAAGTACTCATATTATACATCAAATTAGGTTTGAAAGAAAGAAAACATAAAAAGTGATGTTTTGATGATTAGAGGGAGTTGAACTGCATTTCCACCTCTTTTTGTACACACAGTATATGTATCAATTCAGTAAAAAAGTAGGCTATTTGATTGACGTAAAGTCGCAAAAAAACACAATAATCGAAAATGAAGAAGCTTTGATTGGATTAACGAAAAGAACAACATAAGAACCATATATATACTAATAATATGACGATCGATGAGGTGATCATGAAAGAGAGAGGCACTAATTCTATTATTAACTTCAGCACTTCATCACGTAACTCATATCTTAGGCATAAGCTTCCATTCAAGATAAGAAATAATTAGCATTTCCGAAAAAAAAAAACCAAAGTTGAGTTAAATGTGGATTAGGTTAGTTGGTGAAGGTAGTGTGTCCATCTCTTTTTCACCAGTTCAATTTCCCATCTTGTATATCATAGTATAATTTAGAATATCACTTATGGAAGAAAAACCGATCTCACTTCACCTAATTAATAAAAATGTATGAAAGTCATTCAAAATATCAAACAGATTTGTACAAAATACATGCATGTACTACTACTTTGATGGATGGATAAGTATCATAATAAGATGGAATATATATAGATTGTGTTGTGAATCGGAGAGATATCCAAGCAAGTGTGTGCACTCATGTCCCGATGTTGCTTTGCATACGTGTGTCAACTCAACTACACTGTCCCCTCTTGGAATCATACATATATATATATATAGGAGGGTATTTTCCACGTGCACTTCACTCTGGCTGTGATCAAGTCCTACTAGTTCACATTTTATGTAATTTAAAGCACACGTGTTAAAACATCTAGCCATGGCACACACAACAATTTCTTGCTCGCTGGGTCCTGGTGGTGTGGAGGTTTGTTTAAATTGTCTTAAAACGTCTTTCACAATACAAATTTCACTAGCTAGTGGCGGTATCCATAAAGATGTTTAGTGGTATCCATCGTAGCAAGCCACCCAAATGAAAAGCCATAAACAACTCCTCCAGCACCGACGAAGCTCCGTATACTCACTGCCAATGATGGCCATCTGTCCATTCCGAGACCATTTATTCATCAGCTGGGCTTATCTAATTTCGATTCTTTTCTTTTTCTTTGTTTCTTCATACGTAGCAGCCATCCTCGTCAGCTAGCACTGGAAAAACTCTGGTTCTCTCTATCTGTATTTTTATAAGAACATGAACATGTGTGTCTGCGTGTGAACTGTGTGTCTGCGTATGTCGGTTGTGTGTCCATGTGTGTCATATGCATGCTTTTCCCTTCAACCGTAACGCATGCTCATTGATCTCTCTTTGTACAAGTAACCCCTAAACGTAACGCATACAAACCGCACTCAAACTTTTCTTTCCTTTTCTTGCATTACTTGCGGATTTGGACGAGAAAAAGATACCAAACAACTCGTAACAGACTGATCAGAGAACCGACTGGTTTGCCAAAAGAAATTATATGAAAATAAAAACCATACATTAAAAATGGCAAAAGTTGCATGATCATTAATGGAATGGCCCGGTCAAAAGTGGTGGTTTGGTGCGTAGGATAAAGATGCTACTTTCTTATCATCATGGGGTCTTCTTCTTGTGGGATGGTGTTTATCAATATCTTTGATTGAATCTGAATTACATGGAAATAATTATGTGAAAAACACACGTTGAATGATTCAAATTCAAGTCTAACAATATAACCAAGCATTTCATATTTGATTAACTTCCAAAATCTAGATTTAGTTCATTTTTCATTCCTATACTCACAACAAGTACTTGTTTGCAATTGCATGAGAAAGCTCTATTTATTCCTTTTGATAATTGACCTAGCTAGGGAATCTTTGTTGTCACATTTGGGAAAAAGCAGGGCCATCCTACGTGTCAAAGGCTAGCTCCACGTGTACCATTAAGTGGCTACATACATCCAAATGATATATTGATCAAACCGTGAATAAATTCAGAGTGACGCATGGGGTTTAATTTGTTGCATCAGACATTATTTTTCTCGGTCACGTCGCCGAGATGACACCATGCCAAAACTGAAAAAAATAAGTAAAGTGGTGTTTAGCCTTTTCTCATCCTTATAAATAGTGCAAGCATTAATATTGCTGGAGAGAAAGCTTAGTGATTTGCCGAGTGTACCATTATTAATACAAAGCCTTTTGATGTTGTGTTTGTAAAAAGGAACGAAACAGAGAACCAATAATGAAGAAGTTTTGGCACGATTGTTTGTTGGAAAGCAGATGAAAACAGCAAGTTTAGTCTCTGTCTCTCTCTCTCTCTGCACCTGATGACAGATTTATAGGAGAGTTTTTTGTGGCGTTCAGGTTTCCTTCTTCTTTGGTTCCTCATTAACCCCAAAGCCAAAACCTCCATAATTACCTCTCATGGCTAGATCAGGAGGCAAAACACTTGGCAACTCATGCATTCTCCTCATAGGTAATTATTTATGGGGTTCTCATCATATTATTATGATATTATGATATGCTGCAGCTACTTATTTTAATAGCTTTGATATGATAATGGAGGGGCCCCATGATGATCATCAGTGTTACCAGGCAGATAGGTTAATTTCTCCTGTAATTTAATGGTCCTCCATTGACCAGGGAGCTCTGTTTCTACTTCTTTAGCTTTCAATGATGAAGTTAGAAGAACTTGATGTCTTTGCCACATTTAATCTAGGACCTTTTTCTGTCTGCTTCTTCATAATAGTGATTGCTGGTATGGAGAGATTTGCATACAAGGGAGTGGCATCCAATCTAGTAACTTATCTAACTGATGTTATGAAAATGAGCAACTCTGCGGCGGCCAAGACGGTTAACAGTTGGTGTGGCTTCACGTCCATGCTGCCTCTCTTAGTTGCACCTTTCGTTGACTCATATTGGATCGATATCCCACCATTTTGGCCTCTTCTTTCCTCTATGTTGCAGTAAGTCTATATATCTACTCACTTTTCTTCTTTTCTTTCTTACTAGTTTGGTTCTTCCTCTTGTCTCTTCTTTGGGTAAAGAATTTAAAACTTACGATAAATTATTATGGTCAATTTGTAATTTTCTGGAATTTGTCTGTTCAAGATGCTTCGGATGATGGACTAAGATGGATGGAGCCTGAGTCATCGTCACCAAATCTTATTTTCATTATAATATTTGGCTGTCTGGTTAAGATAATTGAGGATAGTTTGATTTTAGTGTGTGCTTGCTTCGTCATGTCACACTTTTATAAATTATGAGTTTGTATGGCTTTGTTTTTTAGGGGCTTGTGGCCTTGACATCAACAGCATTGACCAGGGCATCTTATGCTGCAAACAAAACAAGTTCTAATTCCTCATTTCTGTTTTGGTCTCTGTATTTAATTTCTCTTGGTCAAGGTGGATATAACCCGTCTCTGCAAGCATTTGGAGCAGATCAACTGGACAGCGAAGAGGAACTGCCTAGCAGCAAAGATGAGCAAAAGTCCAACAAAAAGAGCGTGTTCTTTCAATGGTGGTATTTTGGTGTTTGCAGTGGCAGCCTCCTGGGTATCACTCTCATGTCCTACATTCAAGACACTTTTGGTTGGATTCTGGGTTTTGCAATCCCCATGATATCGATGGTTACGTCGGTCGTGGTGTTCTCTTGTGGAAGCCGAATCTATACTTACAGAGAGAGCGAGGCCATGGACTATAAGCCTATGGTCAACATAGTTCAAAGCATCAAGGCAACTGCATTAAAACTAATGCATTGCAGAATCACATTACCAAATAAAAGTGATGTTACTGAGCTAGAGTAAGTCTAGTTTCTAACTCTTGAACTCTGTTTTACAAAAAAATGTGAATGAATTCTGATGCCATATGTATCTGTTTTTGCTGGTTAATTATATACAGGCTTCAAGAGAGACCGCTTTGTCATCAAAATTCCAGCACCAATGAGGGGTTGGTTGAGAATCCCAAAAGCGGCTTCTATGTGCTTGAAAATGCTAAAGTGCTGCTGAGGCTTCTGCCCATCTGGATAATGCTTTTGATGTTTGCAGTGATTTTCCAACAACCTCCCACATTCTTTACCAAACAAGGCATGACCATGAAGAGAGACATTGGAAGCAAATTCAAGATCCCACCAGCAACTCTACAGAGTGCCATCACTCTTTCCATAATCCTCTTGATGCCTCTCTACGACAAAATTATGATCCCGATTACTCGACTGGTTACTTGTCACGAAAAGGGTATCACCGTGATGCAGAGGATGGGGATTGGGATGTTCATTTCAGTCATAGCAATGGCCAGTGCAGCAGTTGTGGAAACAAGAAGGCTCCACATCAGCGGAGAAATGGAAGCTCTGGGAGCTCATTCTGAGACGGTCCCGTTTAGCATCTTTTGGCTGCTGCCTCAGTACATTCTTTTGGGAATTTCAGACATTTTCACTGTTGTTGGAATGCAAGAGTTTTTTTACTCTGAAGTTCCCGTAAGAATGAGAACCATGGCCTTTGCGCTGTACACTAGTGTTTTCGGGGTGGGAAGCTACATGAGCAGCCTTTTGATTGCGACCGTTGAGGCGGTTACAAGTTCGAACGGAAGGCAGAGCTGGTTCTCTGATGACATGAGTGAAGCTCGGCTGGACAAATACTACTGGTTTTTGGCCTCATTGAGTGCTTTGAGCTTTCTCTTTTATGTACTTTTGTCTGCGTGTTACAGAAGCAGGAGGGATTTGGATTTGGACAATGAAAACTGTAAATAAGCTCTTTGTTTCGAGCTTGATCCAGCTCAGAAGAAAAACTCTGGTTAATTGGTTCAGTTTATATGTGTATGATATGTTTTTTTCAATGATTCTTACTCTAATCTGAATGCAGTCGAGGCATAACTAATCAAATTTTTATTTCAATGAAATTTCAGACAACAAATGACTTAAAAACTTCAAAATATGAGCTTCAAACATACAGCTCTTGAAAATCTTAGAACACTCTTAGGTTAGGTATCTTTATTTGATCAAAATAAAAAGGGAAAAATGAGAAGTTCATGACTTTTAAGATTCTTGATGATCAAGAAGAGATGATCATCAAGTGTTGTATAAAGCTTTAATTCCTTGAATATCATCCCCATGCAAGCTCTGCTGGGTCACTCCAGAGCCGATAGAGGGGAACATAATAGCTCCTTGAACAGAGCCATGCCCCAGCCCAAGAAGGTGCCCTACTTCATGCAAAGCCACAGTCTCCAAGTCATAAGCACCACTCACGGCGCCCACAGAAAACCGCTCATCAGCGTCGTAGTGAAATCTCCCATTTGTCGGCGCAAATGCATGGGCTATGGTCCCACCTGGCCCATCAAATGGGGTCCCATCTCTATGATCGCCCCTGTGAAAACTGACCGTCAGATCTGGGTTCTGGTTGCTCTGGACCTCACTGAAGGTGAAGTGTGTGTTGGCGGCCCATGTTCGAAAAGCACTGGAAACTGGGCCCATGGCCTCAGCTGGGGTGCCTTGAAGAAAAGCATAGGTAAGGTGATACTTAGAGGCCGGCCATGTTGGGTTTCCTTGGAAAAAAGAATAATCAGCAACTGTGTGTCCTCCGTGGTGATGATGAGGGTGCCTTTTTTTGCCTGATCGCATGGAGGAGGTACCATTGATAATATCTGCAACACCACAACGTGGCATCATCATGTTGGATACGGTTTTGGCATCCAATGTTCCGGTGGCTTTGAGGTGGTAATTGATTTGGTAAGTTTTGATGGCAGACTCCAATTGGTCATCAAAATCATCATCATTGAGGAGGCCATTGTTGCTGCTCAAGTAACCAAATTTTCCAAGGTATTTTTTGAGGTCTTGGATGCCTTGGACCTTGTCACCCTTGTGGCACCCCTTAAGATGCTCAAGGAACTCGAATGGAGACGAGGTAATTTTGTTGTTGTGGGTTTCTGATGAAGTTGCATGGGAGCGGAGAGAAAGGAGGACGAAGAGAAGAGTGCATGTGAAGAGAGAAATGTGAGACAACTTTGATGCCATTGATGATGCTGCAATAGCTAGGAAGGAAGAGAGTATATTAATTGGATATGTTGCAATGAAAAGCTTCATATTTGGAGGGATATTTATAGGTGTATAATGAGCATATATAGATTAACGGTGGGGATACGTTGATATATAAAAATTTCCAAATTATTGGTTTTGAGCCAGCATAGTAATATCATGACTTTGACCACGGGTAGCTAAAGTCTTGAGGTTGGAGACTAAGGGGGTGTATTCAATTGAGATTTTAAAAGACTATTTAGGGATAAAAAAGTCTACTGGATTTCTTCACCCAAAAAAAAGTCCACTGGATTTAAGCAAAATGTAATAATTTATAGGATTTTATTTATGAATTTCTATAATCAAGAGACTTTTGGATTTTAAAGATTTATATCATAGGATTTAGAGTGAAGCCAATATAGGCGCTTACAACTCTTATATCCTGGACATAAATCCATCTACAATTAAACCTCTAACTAAAATCCAAATTTGAATTATGTTGCCATGTAAATAGATATGTCCAAGTATTATTAACTAAATTACACTATATACCATTTACCTTTATATTTTGTAATTATAATTTATTTTGAAGCATGTCATTAACTCCTTGATTTATATTCAACATAGCAATATTCATCAAATCCCTAAAATTTCAAACAAAAACAAATTCATAAATTATTTTATAATAGATTAATCCTACAAATTTTCCACTCAGTTAATAAAGTTAACTTAAAGGAACGTGATTTATATTTTTAAAAATAGGTAGATTATTCACACAAAAATTGGTATATAGATTATAGGTAGATTATTAAAAAAAGAAGAAGAAAGAAGGTCGATTATTAAAAAAAAATGAAAGAAAAGGTATTTACTTATATAAAAACATAGGTAGATTATTCATTAAAAAAAAAAGTAGGTACAGTATTTGGATAACAAAAAAAATAGGTACAGTATCTCGTTAATTGGTTCAGTTTATGTGTGAATGATATGTTTTTTTCAATGATTCTTGTTGACGCTCGGCATACACCGAGTCCATTTGCCCAATAAAAGCACGACACGTGGGCCTCGTACAATGCACTGAAATAAACTATATCATTCCTTGGCCTCAGTCTCTCAGCTGTCCTAGGAAGATTGAAAGGATATAAATCAACCACGTTGATGACAAGACCCTCTCTTGACCGCCGACCTCCCGTGCCTCACGAAGCGTGCCCTCGGCCCTTCCAAAGCCAGGTGTAAACCATCGGGTCTCCACCCTACCAGGATGGGACTACTGCCGTGTGCAACAGACTATTTGCCACGCCCGCCCCTTAGTAAAAATGTAAGAGGGTCTTCATGAGCGGAGGACGTGGACGAACCCCGACCACCCATTCTTTGACATCTGATGTGACACAAACGGCTTGGCTCCGAGCCGAGGTGGTCGGCTTGTAATTTAATTCATTTTTGTTCTCTCTATAAATAGAGTAGGAGTTCATGTAAAATGAGGACATGACTTTTGAGATCTTCCAGAGAAAAACCTTGTCATTTTATCAGGATCAGTCCCTTTCTCCAAACCCTTTTTTCCCTTGGAGACCTCTTTGATATAATCGTATTACCTTCATGTTAACCATTTGAATATATGTGGTTCAAACAATTCTTACTCTAATCTGAATGCAGTCGAGGCATAACATAATCAAATTTTTATTTCAAAGAAATTTCAGACAACAAATGACTTAAAAACTTCAAAATATGAGCTTCAAACATACAGCTCTTGAAAATCTTAGTACACTCTTAGGTGAGGTACCTTTATTTGATCAAAACAAAAAGGCAAAAATGATAAGTTCATGGCTTTTAAGATTCTTGATGATTATCAAGTGTTGTATAAAGCTTTAATTCCTTGAATATCATCCCCATGCAAGCTCTGCTGGGTCACTCCAGTGCCGATAGAGGGGAACATAATAGCTCCTTGAACAGAGCTATGCCCCAGCCCGAGAAGATGCCCTATTTCATGCAGAGCCACACTCTGCAAGTCAAAAGCATCGCTCACGGCACCCACCACAGCCCACGCCTCAGCAGCGTCGTAGTGAAATCTCCCATTTGTGGGAGCAAATGCATGGGCTATGGTCCCACCTGGCCCATCAAATGGGGCCCCATCTCCATGATTGCCCCTGTGAAAACTGACCGTCAGATCTGGGTTCTGATTGCTCTGGACCTCACTGAAGGTGAAGTGTGTACTGGCGGCCCATGTTTGAAAAGCACTGGAAACTGGTCCCATGGCCTCAGCTGGGGTGCCTTGAAGAAAAGCATAGGTGAGGTGATACTTAGAGGCCGGCCATTTTGGGTTTCCTTGGAAGAAAGAATAATGAGCAACTGTGTGTCCTCCGTGGTGATGGTGAAGGTGCCTTTTTTTGCCTGATCGCATGGAGGAGGTACCATTGATGATATCTGCAACACCACAGCGTGGCATCATCATGTTGGATACGGTTTTGGCATCCAATGTTCCGGTGGCTTTGAGGTGGTAATTGATTTGGGTAAGTTTTGATGGCTGACTCCAATTGGTCGTCAAAACCATCATCATTGAGGTGACCATAGTTGCTGCTCAAGTAACCAAATTTTCCAAGGTATTTTTTGAGGTCTTGGATGCCTTGGACCTTGTCACCCTTGTGGCACCCCTTAAGATGCTCAAGGAACTCGAATGGCGACGAGGTAATGTTTTTGTTGTGGGTTTCTGATGAAGTTGCATGGGAGAGGAGAGAAAGGAGGATGTAGAGAAGAGTGCATGTGAAGAGAGAAATGTGAGACAACTTTGATGCCATTGATGATGCTGCAATAGCTAGGAAGGAAGAAAGTATATTAATTGGATATGTTGCAATGAAAAGCTTCATATTTGGAGGGATATTTATAGGTGTATAATGAGCGTATATAGATTAACGGTGGGGATACGTCGATATATAAAAATTTCCAAATTATTGGTTTTGAGCCAGCATAGTAATATCACGACTTTGACCATAGCTAAGCTAAGTCTTGAGGTTGGAGACTAATTATTTCTTGGCTCAGACTATTCGCTAAGTATTAAACTATAGTAATTCAAACGAAGACCGTATAACGAGTCTTACACTTCACAGACTTGAAGAAAATCATCATGAAGCGATGTGGAGTTTCTCCGATAGATTTACTGCTGAGTTAGGATCCAATTGGAGAACTTGTTTCGGAAACTATCGAACCCTTCTTGTTTATAGTCTTCCAGAGCAAACATGAATTTTCATAAATAAATAAAAAATATATCGTCTTCCCTGCCTAGCACAACTATTCGCTCTATTATTCCTTCTCTGCTCTTTGGGACAGGAAGGGCAGTTTAAGACAAAGGAAGAAGCAAATTATTAGTCCTAAATTATTGATATGTTCACTTATTTGGATTATTTTCAAAATTATGAATTGGGGGAAGTGAGTAACATACATAGGAGCGAACGAATGTCTATGAGATCAACCACTTTATTATCGTAAGTTTTCAACTATTGAATTACGGATTGTAATGTGGAACCAACTTATTTTTTGATTTTGCAAATCTTAATAAACATAGGATAGTCAGAAATAATCAAAATAATTTTAATACCCATTTGTTGGTTTGTTGTATTATAAGTCTATATTGGCGGACAATACTTCAAAGAAATTGACTTTGAGTTTGATGCTCACATTCTAAAATGGTATCATAGCCATGTTATTCACGTATCAAATTTGATGCTCAAAAGATGCCACATATGAGGGGGTTTGTTGAGAGTATCTCACATTAGAAAATGAAAGCTTTTCATTAGTGCTTAAAAGATATTGAACTCCACCTAATACCAAATAATTTTGATTTGGATGCTTACATTATAACAACTAAGATTAGTTTTTTTTTCTTTTTTCTTAAAACTTTGATAATGCAATATAACTAAAACAGTACAAACTCAAATAATTTGGGCACACTGGCTAAAGATTACCAAAGTGGAAATCGAAGGTGATTCGAGGACTCTTATACAAATTATTATGAGAAAGAGCGCTACTTCCTTGGAGATTAACATATGTTGTAAATGATATTCGGGAGTTACTTGAAAAAATTTCTAATGTCACTACTATGTAAGGTTTTCATTCTAAAGCAAACACTGAGATGGTCTTCTAATCATATACGGTTAACTAGTTCTATGTCAATTAGGAGTGCATATATGATCAGACTTTTAGACTAAGTATAAGTGATTATTTTAGTTCAATACTAAGTGCTAAAGGTTTCCTAATTACATGTGGATTGGAACGGCTAAATCATGATGGCTTAAGGAGAGCTTAAGAAGTCTTTGATGAGGAGGATTCTTAAGCTCAGCCTATAAAAGGAAGTCCCTGTGCTATCGGCAAATACTCAATTAAATACTCACCCCATCAAGAGAGAGTTAAGGTGCCGAGTAGCAGAGAGATTTCCTGGTTGAGTAATTCTGTCGAACACCTGCTGGGCATCTGCCGAACGCCAGTCGAAAGCCTGTCCAACAACTGCCAAACAAAAACCAGACGCAGATCAACCATCAGCAAACACGTCATGTCTGATCAAGGTGTGTGTGTGTGTTTGGTTCATATAATCTAATAAAGACTTACATACTATTCCTCATATATACCGGGGATCTAGATTGCAGTTTGATTTGTATGGTTTTAAGATTCCAGGGGATCTAACTTTTAATGTATTTCTGTTTTGAACAAAAACAGAAGAAGAAAGGGAAACTCAAATCCCTATTATAAATGATATCATCCAAATGCACCACTGAAAAATGAATTGAGATTGATCTGAATATCGAGTTGACCCCTAGAGCTAGAGAGAGTGGGCATATGGTTTATAAGCCAATCGCCACTGGATTAAACTTAATGCTATGTTGTGTGATTAGTGATTGGAATCGAGACATAGCTAGCATAATTAAATTTGTATTCCAAAGAAAATTCAAAGAAGAAACCATTCAAAGTCGAAACAATATTCAGAAATCCATTATTACAAAATGTTCAAACAACTAATTTCCAGCATATATATTTATATACTGGTACAACTTTGATTGTGTATATTGTTTTCAATACCTGACTACACTCAAGGTGAGGTACTTTATTCGATTAAGAAAAAAAAAAAAAAAGTTGATGACTTTGGATGAACAATTACTTGTTCATTTTGTTTTTAAAAAGAGTCTTAGTATAATTACTTGTCATTTTGTTAACCAAATTTTCTTAACAGAAAGAAACTTCAGACATGAAATGAACTTTATACTTTATTAAACTGATGAAATTAATATAAAAAACTACGAACAGGAGAACATCACGAGCTTCAATACTAAATATCCAGCTTAAACTCTAAGTACGTACACCCAGGTGATGTACCTTTATTTGATACAGGGATAAAAAAAACACGAAAGCATGACTTTGGATGAACTACTAAACTTATAACTTATAATAATAACAACATTAATCAAGTGTTGTATAAAGCTTTAATTCCTTGAATATCATCTGCATGCAAACTCTGGGTAAATCCAGTGCGTACTCCAGATACCATGACAGCTCCTTCAACAGAGCTATGGCCAAGCCCAAGAGATGTCCAATTTCATGCAAAGCCACAGTCTCCAAGTCGAAACCATCCGGCACAGCACCCACAACCCACGTCTCATCAGCATCGTAGTGAAATCTCCCATCAGACGGCGGAAATGCATGGGCTATAATCTTACCTCGGCCATCAAATGGAGCCCCATCTCCATGATCACCCCTCTCAAAACTGATCTTCAGATCAGCGCTCTCAACGCTTTGGGCTTGGCTGAACGTGAAGTGTGTGTTGCCCTGCCATGTTGCAAAAGCACGTGCAACTGCGCTCACGGCATTAGCTGGGGTGCCTTGAAGAAAACCATAGGTGAGGTGATACTTGGAGGAAGGCCATTTTGGGTTTCCTTGTAAGAAAGAGTAATGACCAACTGTGTGAGTTGAACCATGTCCTCCCCTTTTTTTCCTGATCTCATGGAGGTGGTACCGTTGATGATATCCGGCACACCACATCGAGGCATCTCCATTTTTTTTACCGTTTTCGCATCTAATGTTCCGGTGACCTTGAGGTGGTAATTGATTTGGTAAGTTTTGATGGCCGACTCCAATTCGTCGTCAAAGTAGTCATCATTGTTGGTATTGCCATTCAAGTAACCAAACTTTTCGAGGTATTTTTTGAGGTCTTGGATGCCTTGAACTTTGTCACCCTTGTGACACCCTTGAGATGTTCAAGGAACTCATAAGATGATGTTTTTTTGTGGTGGGCTTCTGAGGCTTTTGCGTAGGAGAGGAGAGAAAGGAGGATGAAGAGAAGGGTAGTGATTGCGAAGAGAGAAAGAGTCGAAGTTTTTGATGATGCCATTGTATATATGGGAAATAAATAATTTTGGTTTTGGATATGCTGTGCAAAACCCTCATACTTGGAAGGCTATTTATAGGGGTATAATGAGCAGACTTACATCAACGGTCGTGAGACGGTGCACCTCTAATTTCCGCCTTCAGATTGAGAGCTGGGCCTTCCTTAGTAAATGTATTCAAAGTCTCGCGGTTGGAGACATGACAATCACCGGGTGGAAGACGAAAATACAGAAGACAATTATGATGAGACTTGTTCTTAGTTTGGATTCATGGGAGTGAATAGCGCGCCAGAGATGTCGAAGCTACATATTGATTCATTGACCTCAACGCAGAGATAATTTTAATGTTCTGGTCAAAGTTAGTGTTCATATAGTAGAGAAAATAATTTTATTAGATCAATTGAAAAAGTAGATAGAGAGCCATCTCGCCTGTTGGGTTGCCAGAATATACAAGAAATATATTGTTAGCATTTTTTTTATAAAAAAAAAGTGGTATTTATTTGGATATCTTTTCTATTTATTCTTTGCCTAATAAAGACATTAATTCATGCTACCGGGGAACAACTTCAATTTGGCTTTTTTTTTGTGCTTTTTTTTTTTTGGGAAATATCTGCAGTTTTGGTATAAGTAATGCTACTTTACCGTAATACAAGTTTACTATAGACATTAATTCATGGATATCAACTGATTCCAACTGTGCAAGTTTGCCTTGAATATCAACTGTGCAAATGTCCCTTTGGTGGATCCTATTTCGTGAACAACACAAGAGACTGACTATTCTTAGCTCGGAAAAATCTACGCTATGAAGAGTCGTTTTGAGTCTTAAACAGTAGTCTTTTTGGCCAACTCCTTCCTTCGGTCAAGTATAATATATGGGTCCATGCATGAAACAAGATTTAAATTCACTACCTATAGCTAACTCTTAGTACGGTAGGACTTGTTCTTTTTCCAATGGTGAAAAGAATTCCCAAATTCGAATTCATTCTTCTCTGATGAGTAGCAAACTAAACTTTTCAAAATAAAGTTTGTTGACTTTTGCGCAAATTGAAAAAGTTTGTTTCCTCTTAGAAGAAGTTTATTTGCTACTTTAATAATTTGTGCATCACCATACTCTTCAATTCAATTAATGTAATGTTTGTTTTTTTTAGCACTTTGAATAATGTGGATTTCTTCGAAAACATGTGAAAAAATGTCTATGTATTTATGATATGAAAATAAAAAGTGCAAGTTTTTAGCATTTTCAAGGTAGATTTTGTTCTTCCCAGGTAAAATAAATATTTTGAAGAGCCAAGGTCAACTTGTCAATTCTGAAGAGAGAAAAAAGGTTGCACCTTGAATAACTGAGTTTGACAAATCTGTTGGAGAGAATTTTGTTGATGTAGCTCACCTATTTTAGCATTCTCAAACTATTTAAGAGGTCTTCGACCAAAAAAATTGCAAGCCCACGAACGTTTCATAGGAGAATTATTAGGGAGATCTTGGAGACCCCTCAAGGCTGGTCTCCTCCACCTTGTCAACAAAATCCTAGATACAAAAACTATACTTACCTGAAAAATATATGCCACTAACAATCAGATGCCCAACACCAGTTTTCACACGCTTCTGAATTCCGCGTGGTGCCGTATACTTGTCATCCCCTTGAGCAGAAGAGGCGGTGGCCATCTCCATAGCGTTAAAATGGAGACTCCTCACGAGCGACTCGGTTCATTGGGAACCTAAAAAGGAAGTCAACACAGCCACCCCTTGAGCAAAAAAAAACGTCATACACAATCCACCAAGAAGAACCCAAAGAGACAATTAGAGAAGACTGAGAGAGGCAGCACAGAGAATGAGTAAAGAAAACTGGAGAAACCCTAACCCTAGCCATCAAGGCTCTCCTCGCATGAACGAGATAGCGACCTTGACTCAAATGTTAGTTAAAGGACAAGATTTATTTGGTAATTGAGCTAAACTTTAGGAGGATAGATAGATTAACGGTGAGGATGTGTTGACATAATTTCCAAATTATTGATTTTGAGCCGGCTCTTGACTTCTTCTTTTTTTGCCAGAATATATCATGACTTTGACTATAATTTTCATAATGATTTCCAAACTCTTGAGAAGAACAGAATTAATCAGAGAGTGATTATTTATTAGCTCGAACTATCGCTAAAGTATAAAACTATATGGTCATTCAAACAGGGATCCGTATAACGTGTTTAGCATTAGCAGTTCGTCTTCCTCCTTGAATTATACTACATATTGATTAAACTACTCTAGTTTTTAATTTAAAATCAAAGAATGAAGAACCATAAAATATGTTCATATGTTTGAAAACATAATTTTGAGTCAAATTATCCATGTGTCATGTCCGATAGTCACACGTTAGAGAATAAAAGTTTCGCATTAGTGCTGACTTATAATATCTTTGCTGCACCGTATTGCTAATTAATTTTGATTTGGATTCTCACATTATAACAAGTAAATGAATTGCTAAAATAGTAAATCCAAAGAGATTACTTAATTAATCGAGATTGAGTTGACCCTATAGAGAGTGAGGGCATGGTTTATAAGACATTCACCATTGTGTTAAAAGTAAGGGGTCTTTCGATATAGGTCCAATTTTGAGTTTGCACTATGAATGCAGTCCACCTCTCTTTTGACGTAGAATTGGGTCCAGCGACTCAACAGGCCAGCCAAGTATGCAAAGCTTTGGCCACTGTTTTTAAACATTTACACATATTGCCATTGACAGTCAATCCTCTAAATTTTATTAATTACTACAATCAATAAATTAATATCACATTTCTAAAATTAATCTCAATTTATCAAACGCTTTCAACCAGTGAATACCTTATGGTGAGGTATATATGTCTTTGGGTGGTTTGATTTACCTGCTTCGTAGGTTTGTGTATATACCTCCTTCATAGGTAATTTCATATCATATATCTCCTCCATAGGTAATTAACATTCATATCTATACCTCCTTCATAGATAAATAGCATTCATATGTATACCTCCTCCATAGGTAATTTACCTATCCATATATACCTAATTAACATTCATGTATACTCCTAGTCCATAGATAATTATACCTCCTCCATAGGATTGTGAGAAGAAGAAAGAAGGAAGAAGAAAGAAGAAAGAAGAAGAAAGATTATAGGAAATTTATTTATTTTTTATATCAACGCATGTTTATGGGATTTTTCAAAATTAAAATGGATAGACAAGAAAATATTTTATAAATTCAAATCATAATTAACTAAAAGGTCAAATATAGTAATTATTGGCCTAAAATTAATTTCTTACCCATTTATGAATTACAATCAGAATCAATAGTTGTATTAATTAGCTAATTATTATGATATAAATCAGTCTTTCCCTATTTAAATCATAAGAGCATAATTGGAACATGAAAATAAATTTAAAAAGAAAAAATATATATGACTACATCATAAACTTAGAAAAGTAATGTAATCTTATGTGGCATTGAAGTCAGAGGGCTTGGATTACTAACAATACGTGTGTGTGGATAGCACCAAAATTCTATTATAAGAATTGGACTTATACCGAATTATTTATAAAAGTAATTATATGTTCTATGATTGTAATCGAGACATAACGTAATAAAACTTGTATTCCAAAGAAATTTCAGAGAAAAAATCATTCAAAGATATACAACTTTTAGTTGTTTATTGTTTTTGTAAATCTCAGTACACTTACAAGTGAGGTACTTTATTTGAAAAAAAAAAAAAAAAACAAAAGGGAATAATGGAAGGTTCATGACTTTGGGTGAACTTAAAAATGAAGTGAGGTTTAAGAGAAGAAATGATCAACCGATGATCAAGCGTTGTATAAAGCTTTAATTCCTTGAATATCATCCCCATGCAAACCTTTGGTCACTCCAGGGGTTATAGTCGGGTACATAATAGCTCCCTGAACAGAGCTATGCCCAAGCCCAAGAAGGTGCCCTATTTCATGCAAAGCCACAGTCTCCAAGTCATAAGCACCACTCACGGCGCCCACAGAAAACCGCTCATCAGCGTCGTAGTGAAATCTCCCGTTTGTTGGCGCAAATGCATGGGCTATGGTCCCTCCTGGCCCATCAAACGGAGCTCCGTCTCCATGATTACCCCTGTGAAAACTCACCGTCAGATCCGGGTTCTGATTGCTCTGGCTGAAAGTGAAGTGTGTGTTGGCGGCCCATGTCTGAAAAGCACGTGCAACTGGTCCCGTGGCCTCAGCTGGGGTGCCTTGAAGAAAGGCATAGGTGAGGTGATACTTAGAGGCCGGCCATTTTAGGTTTCCTGGGAAGAAAGTATAATGAGCAACTGTGTGTCCTCCGTGGTGATGGTGGTGAGGGTGCCTTTGTTTGCCTGATCGCATGGAGGAGGTACCATTGATGATATCTGCGACACCGCAACGTGGCATCATCATATTGGATACAGTTTCAGCATCCAATGTTCCAGTGGCTTTGAGGTGGTAATTGAGTTGGTATGTTTTGATGGCTGACTCCAATTGGTCGTCAAAGTCATCATCATTGAAGTGGCCATTATTGTTGCTGCTTAAGTAACCAAATTTCCCGAGGTATTTTTTGAGGTCTTGGATGCCTTGAACCTTGTCACCCTTGTGGCATCCCTTGAGATGCTCAAGGAACTCGAATGGTGATGCTGTTTTTTGGTTGTGGGTTTCTGATGAGGTTGCATGGGATGAGAGGAGAGAAAGGAGGATGAGGAGGAGAGAAAGATAGGATTTTGATGCCATTGATTGATGCTAGTCGTATAGCTAGAAAGGAAGTAGATTTTGAATCTGTGTTGCAATTCAAGCTTCACATTTGGAGTGTTATTTATAGGTGTGTACATATAGATTAACGTTGGCGACGTTGATATCACTCAAATTTTCGTATTGGTGTGAACCGGCCGGGTCTTCTTCCATGTATGGTACGCCATGACTTTGATTGTAGCTAGCTTGGTCTTGAGGTTCCAGACGACGGCCGGGAAGGGGAAGAAAAAATAAAAAAGAGTGAGAAGAATAATGGCAAGAACACGAAGAAAAGGAGACTAATTATTTTTTCACCCAAAACACAAAAACAGAAGAGATTAATTATTTATTGATCGACTACCTGATCAACACATGAAACACGTCCTAATTTAATCTAAGCATATTCCAAGTCAAAGTCAACATAAACTAAAGTAACTACGTACAAATGCAAACACACATCAAACATGCTTCTCTATAATCATTGGCGGACCCAAGAATTTATCAATTAATGTGCAATTTTCAAAGACACAAGACCTGATCGATGACTAATTTTTTTTATAAAGACTTGAAATCCTCTCCAAAAAAAAAAAAAAAAGACCGGTAGGGATGTAAAATAATGATATGAATATAATGTTGTTGGGGTCTTTTTCCGTTGTAAGGCTCGTTCGGGCTTGTTGATTCTCGGACCACCATAGAGCGGTGGATCAAGCCTTCGTTGCCCCTTTTTCTGAGTTAGCGAGGACTAGGCCCAAAGCATCCCAGGGGAGTACTCCGTTCTTCTTCCAGTGGCTGCGTGTTTGATGTTGACGTTTCCGGCATCTTGACGAAAAGTTGAAGATGACTTGCTGATGTAGATCTGAGATTATATTAGCTTGGCATGAGAGCTTGGAGTGTGGGAGCTAAAGATTCACAAGTTTAGCAAATGAGAGTGCATGTGCTTGGCTTGGTGTTGGATATGCTTGAGTTTGGGGTGTTGATGATTTGTTATTTGTGGCTATGGCTATGGTTATGGGGATTTAAGAGTTTCAAGAGGAGGATGGGAGGAAAAACTTGAGGCTTGAAGGCTATGGTATTTATAGCTTGGAAGGGTATGAGGAGGAAGGAAAATCTCGGTTGTAATGGTTGAGGAATGGCAGGGATGGCTGCTAGAATGCTTGCAGCAGCCAAAGGGAGAAAGGAAAGTGGTTCGTTGGTTGCTAGGGGCTTGAGCAACCAAGAGATGTTGGTTGACAGCTTCTGGGATGCTTGCGAAGTCAAAATATGGAGGTTGATGGCTGGGATGGCTGCTGGAATGCTTGCAGCAGCCAAAAAGATAAAAGAAGATGAGTGCTCATGGTTGTTGAGAAGCATGCAACAACCAAGAGAGGTTGGTTTTGGCTGGGCAAATGCCTCCCAATTTATAGAGGGGGAAGACTCTCTTTGGTTTCCAATAGGTAAAATGAATTGTTGAAGCTAGTTTATTTCTGATGGGTAAAAGGGGAGTATTGAGACATTCTTATTTCCAATGAGTAAAGCTAAGCATTGGAAAATGACTATTTCCAACGGGTAAAGGGAAGTGTCGGAATTGGCTTGTTTTCAATGGGTAATAGGGAGTGCTGAAAAATGCTTATTTCCAACGGGTAAAGCTAGGCATTTGGAAAATGACTATTTCCTATGGATAAAAGGAAATGCTTGGAAAATATCTCATTTGCTTACCCACATTGGAGAACTCTAAGTAATGGGCTTGGACTTTGGTACTCCCAAGTAGCTAGCCCAAAGTCTCCATTATCCAAGAGCTTCTGTGGGTCTTATGGACCTCTTGACCTTCCACACCACAATCCCTCATGCAAGCCCCGTAAACCACATGACTTGGGTTCATGTGAGCTTGGTAGGTGATTGACATATGAAAATTGTATTATTGGCTTGGCATGACATGCACACTATTTCTATATTTAATGAATTAATTCCCAAAATACAGCTTGAATTAACGCAAGATCAACATTATATGTTATATTGGGCTTTAAATGTCTTTGGGCTTCTCGTGACTTTTTTGGGCCTCAACAAATGTTTTATAAATAATTTACTTATTTATTTAGCTAAGATGTTTTGTAAAGAGTTGGATGGAGTTCTCTCTTAAAAAAACAGAAAAAGACTTGGTGTGGTGGGGACGGAAAAGATCTCTCAAAAGATCATATATATTTTTTTGGGTAAGTTTTTTGGTAAGATCTCTCAATTGATATGACTAGTTTTTTTTGGTCAAACAATGGATGACTATTGATTCATCTAAATCGAATTGACCCCTGTTTCACTTTCTTTTTTTTCTTTTTTTTTAATAATTACTAATCGTTTATGACTTGAAAGTACAACCTCCGAAGGTTCTCTAATTAAGATTTATACGCGAGAGAATCAAATTTTCTACGTCCCAAAGAAATTTCTAACAAGAAAATGAAAATTTAATTATTCTATAAATAAACTGCTGAAATTAATATTAAAAATTCCAAATGGGGTGAATATCACAATTTACGAGCTTCAAACAATTGAATATCCAGCATAAATATGCTGCAACTTTAATGCAATATATTGTGTCGCACACTCCACTCCAGGTGAGGTACCTTATTTGACAAACATAAAAACATTCTTGATGACCTGATCATCATCAAGATCAAGTGTTGTATAAAGCTCTAATTCCTTGAACATCATCCGCATGCAAACTTTGGGTATATCCACGAGGAATTGCAGATTGCATGACAGCTCCTGGAACATCGCTGTGGTGAAGTCTATTAAGAATTATATTGTAAAATATTATTGTAATATATCTAGTTTCCTAGAATAGATTAGTAGAATCCCATAGTGGATCACGATTATTTAGCCTTAAAAGGCTGACGTGGTGGAGCTTCACTCTTGTATATATACCTTGTACGAATTGCTTATTCAATATAACAAACTATTCAGCAAAATATTCTCTCGTTTATTTTCTTAAGATGGTATCAGAGCATCTTGGTGCCTGATTTTCTAGCCCTCTCCAAACCCTAGCAAACTTTCAAACACCGCCTCCATGGCAAGCAACGAATCACCAGCCGTACAACCAACAACACAAAATACAAACAATCATTCCAATTCCAACTCCAACTCCAGTATGGATTCATCAAATCCATATTTTTTTCATCATTCAGATCATCCTGGTCATATGCTCGTTCCAGAAAAATTAAACGGTGCCAATTATTCATCATGGAGTCAATCAATGATTCATGCCCTCATAGCCAAGAACAAGTTAGGATTCGTCGATGGATCCATTCAACGTCCTTCAGAAAAAGAACAACCAAAGGAGTACGCTCTTTGGAATCAATGCAACAGTATGGTTCTGACATGGCTTTCACTCTGTGGAGCCTGGTCTCACCAAAGGAGTCATTCATGCGAAAACTGCACACCAAGTATGGAAGGATTTTAAAGATCAATTTTCACAAAAGAATGCACCAACAGTATACCAAATTCAAAAATCCATTGCCTCTCTTTCACAAAGCACCATGACAGTCCAAGTTTATTTCTCAAAACTCAAAGACCTTTGGGATGAGTTGGAGGCATATCGACCTCCCCTCACGTGTAACGAGGAGAAGACACACCGAGAACGTAAAGAAGAAGATCAGATGATGCAATTTCTCATGGGCTTGAACGACACCTTTAATAATGTTCGCACCAATATTCTCATGATGACGCCATTGCCCAACATTCGTCAAGCCTATTCACTCGTCATTCAAGATGAGACTCAACGACAAATGACCTCAAGTGCAACTGAAAATTTCTCCCTTGCTGCTGCAATCCAAAGCCGCCCAAACAATTTTTCCAATGATTCCAAGCAAAAGAAGTGTGAGCATTGCGATCGAGATGGGCATTCAATTGCAACCTGTAGAAAACTGAAATACTATTGTAAATTTTGTGACACAAGAAGGTGTCCAATTTCGTGCAAAGCCACAGTCTCCAAGTCGAAACCACCCGGTACAGCGCCCACCACCCACGTCTCATCAGCATCGTAGTGAAATCTCCCATCAGACGGCGGAAAAGCATGGGCTATGGTCTTACCTGGGCCATCAAATGCATTATTAGCCCCATCTCCATGATCACCCCTCCCAAAACCGATCTTCAGATCAGCGCTCTCAACGCTTTGGGCTTGGCTGAACGTGAAGTACTGTGTGTTGCCCTGCCATGTTACAAAAGCACGCGCAACTGCACTCATGGCGTTAGCTGGGGTTCCTTGAAGAAAACCATAGGTGAGGTGATACTTATTGGCAGGCCATTTTAGGTTTCCTTCGAAGAAAGCGTAATGACCAACTGTGTGAGTTGAATAAAGTTAAGGGTCTAACCAAAATAGACCCATACAACTAAAATACTCCAGATAATAACCCACCTATTTTATTACATTTAAATAAAACCCAATTTTGAATTGGATGGCAAAGTGTTCATATATTATGACATATTTACAAATCATGCCATCAACCCCTCTTTGTTGCTGAACATTTTTCTCCTTAAAAAGATCCCTTAAATTTAGGATTTCAATAAAGTTTTTAACTAAGCATTCAACGCGGTTTCTATTTTTTTAATCCATCAATTTCCTCTAGGAGTCACAATTTGAACCCGTGCATTAATTAGGGTTGACTATTTCTCTTCTTTCTATTGGGGAGTTTGTTAGCATAAATGATAGTTGTGTAACAATTTTTGTATATTTAATATATCTAGGTACATTTTAATTTTTCAATATACGTACGTAGATAGGTACATTATTTAATATACAAAAATATAAGTATACTATTTATAAGAAAAAATAGGTTCATTATTGAATATGATCCATTATAAGCAAATATATGTAAATAGGTACATTATTTAGTATACAAAAATATAGGTACATTATTTATAAGAAAAAATAGGTATACAAAATATTTGAAGGTAAATTAATGTTCCTAAAACAAATTAATTTCAAACCCATAACAATTATTAAATTTGAAATTTTGATATAAATGAAAGGAAATAACTAACCAATTAATATGAAATTGAAACAAAATATGATCAGGTTGTCGGATTTGGAAAAACAGACCAAGTTTTAAATATATTTAGTTTACAAAAAATAACCAATCATAGTAAAAAATAAAAAATATATATATATAATAGGTATATTAGAACCAATCAATTCCAAAAACATATGACACTAATTACACACCAAGTTTTAATTATATATAAAATAAATAAACAAAATTGAAACATCATTATGACATTGAATAGCAAACAATATGTTGGAAAAAAAAACGTTAAAATGCAATTAGGGTAATTTAGGAATTGAAAAAATATAACATTTAATATGTTAAGCTTGATTAGGTAACTTGCTTAGATGGATCCTAATCATCGGGTTTTACTTATAAAAATTGGGTTTAATTTATAGAAAAATAAAAAGATGGGTTGTAGGTAAGGAAAAATGAATTTTAAGGGGCGAACCCAAATTTACTATAAAGTAGTTAATAACAAATTCATAAATTATTTTCCATCCACTCAGTTAATAAAGTTAACTTAAAGGAACGTTATTTATATTTTTTAAAAATAGGTAGATTATTCACACAAAAATTGTTATGTAGATTATTATTCATAAAAAGGGTCGATTATTCCAAAAAAAAAAGAGGGTATTTATTTATATAAAAATATAGGTAGCTTATTCATTTTAAAAAAAAGTAGGTACAGTAAAAAAAAAAAGTAGGTACAATATTTAGGTAACAAAAACTATTCTCCCCATGCCCGCCCCTAGTAAAAATGTAAGAGAGTCTTCATGAGCGGAGGACGTGGACAAACCCCGACCACCCATCCTCTGACATCTGATGTGACACAAACGGCTCGGCTCCGAGCCGAGGTGGTCGGCTTGTAATTTAATTCATTTTTTGTTCTCTCTATAAATAGAGTAGGAGTTCTTATAAAATGGGGACATGACTTTTGAGATCTGCCAAAAGGAATAAGAAGAAAAACCTTGTCATTTTGTCAAGCTCAATTCCTTTTCTCCAAAAGCCCTTTTTTTCCTTGGAGACCTCTTTGATATAATCGTATTACCTTCATGTTAACCATTTGAATATCTGTGGTTCAAACAATTCTTACTCTAATCTGAATGCAGTCGAGGCATAACATAATCAAATATTTATTTCAAAGAAATTTCAGACAACAAATGACTTAGAAACTTCAAAATATGAGCTTCAAACATACAGCTCTTGAAAATCTTAGAACACTCTTAGGTGAGGTACCTTTATTTGATCAAAACAAAAAGGGAAAAATGATAAGTTCAAGGCTTTTAAGATTCTTGATGATCATCGAGTGTTGTATAAAGCTTTAATTCCTTGAATATCATCCCCATGCAAGCTCTGCTGGGTCACTCCAGTGCCGATAGAGGGGAACATAATAGCTCCTTGAACAGAGCTATGCCCCAGCCCGAGAAGGTGCCCTATTTCATGCAGAGCCACAGTCTGCAAGTCAAAAGCATCGCTCACGGCACCCACAGCCCACGCCTCAGCCGCGTCGTAGTGAAATCTCCCATTTGTAGGAGCAAATGCATGGGCTATGGTCCCACCTGGCCCATCAAATGGGGCCCCATCTCCATGATTGCCCCTGTGAAAACTGACCGTCAGATCTGGGTTCTGATTGCTCTGGACCTCATTGAAGGTGAAGTGTGTATTGGCGGCCCATGTTTGAAAAGCACTGGAAACTGGGCCCATGGCCTCAGCTGGGGTGCCTTGAAGAAAAGCATAGGTGAGGTGATACTTAGAGGCCGGCCATTTTGGGTTTCCTCGGAAGAAAGAATAATGAGCAACTGTGTGTCCTCCGTGGTGAGGGTGCCTTTTTTTGCCTGATCGCATGGAGGAGGTACCATTGATGATATCTGCAACACCACAACGTGGCATCATCATGTTGGATACGGTTTTGGCATCCAATGTTCCGGTGGCTTTGAGGTGGTAATTGATTTGGTAAGTTTTGATGGCAGACTCCAATTGGTCGTCAAAATCATCATCATTGAGGTGACCATAGTTGCTGCTCAAGTAACCAAATTTTCCAAGGTATTTTTTGAGGTCTTGGATGCCTTGGACCTTGTCACCCTTGTGGCACCCCTTGAGATGCTCAAGGAACTCAAATGGTGATGATGTTTTTTTGTGGTGGGTTTCTGAGGCTTTTGCGTAGGAGAGGAGAGAAAGGAGGATGAAGAGAAAGGTAGTGATAGCGAATAGAGAAAGAGTCGAAGTTTTTGATGATGCCATTGTATATTTGGGAAATTGGATATGCTGTGCAAAACCCTCATACTTGGAAGGCTATATATAGGTGTATAATGAGCAGACTTACATCAACGGTCGTGAGACGGTGCAACTCTAATTTCCACCTTCATATTGAGAGCTGGGCCTTCTTAGAAAATGTATTCTAAGTCTTGCGGTTGGAGACATGACAATCGCCGGGTGAAAGAAGAAAATAGAGAAGACAATTATGATGAGAATTGTTCGTAGTTTGGATTCATGGGCGTGACTAGCGCGCCAGAGATGTCGAAGCTACATTTTGATCCACTGACCTCAACGCTGGAGACAATTTTAATCTTCTGGTCAAAGTTAGTGTTCATAGTAGAGAAATAATTTTATTAGATCAATTGAAAAAGTAGATAGAGAGCCATCTCGCCTGTTGGGTTGCCAAAATATACAAGAAATATATTGTTAGCATTTTTTTTAAATAAAAAAAGGTGGTATTTATTTGGATATCTTTTCTATTTATTTTTTGCCTAATAAAGACATTAATTCATGCTACTGAGGAACGACTTCAATTTGGCTTCTTTTTGTTTTTGTTTTGTTTTTTTATTTGGGAAATATTTGCAGTTTTGGTATAAGTAATGCTACTGACTATTCTTAGCTCGGAAAGATCTACGCTATGAAGAGTCGTTTTGAGTCTTAAACAGAAGTCATTCTAAGGGAGACCCCTATGAAGTCTTTTTGGCCAACTCCTTCCTTCGGTCAAGTATAATATATGGGTCCATGCATGAAACAAGATTTAAATTGACTACCTAACTCTTATAGTACGGTAGGACATGTTATTTTTCCAATGTTTGAAAAAAATTCCAAAATTCGAATAATTCATTTTTTCTCCGATGAGTAGTAAATTAAACTCTTCAAATTGGAGTTTGTTGACCTATGTGGCAAGTTAGTTGAAAAAATAAGGATTATTTGCTACTTTAATAATTTGTGCATCACCGTACTCTTCAATTCAATTAATATAATGTTTGTTTTTAGCACTTTCAATAACGTGGGTTTCTAGCATTTTCAATGTAGATTTTGTTCTTCCAAGGTAAAATAGATATTTTGAAGAGCCAAGGTCAACTTGTCAGTTCTAAAGAGAGAGAAAGAGGTTGCACTTCGGATAACTGAATTTGACAAATCTGTTGGAGAGAATTTTGTTAATGTAGCTCACATATTTTAGCATTCTCAAACTGTTGAAGAGGTCTTCGATGGAAAAAAAATTGTTGAAGAGGTTAAGTATATTATGTTCTGGAGACAACAGATGAGCTCTGAATTCCTTGAGATTAATTGGTGTTTCCCTTGCTACTAACACCGTTTTAATCATGTCGAATTCAGGTGGTAAACCATTAAGTGCAACAATGATAATGTCATCATCAATTAAGTGAACTCCTGCTGCAGACAATTGATCCCTAATGTGTTTCAACTTAAGCAAGAATTTTTCAATAAAATCACTGCCCTTATGTAGAGTATGCAACTTAGTCTTGAGTTGATTAACTCGTGCTCTAGAAACTGAGGCATATCTGCGTAAATTCAACCATGCATCTCTTGCCGTTTTACAACCTATGACATATTCCATAGCATCATCGGATAATGTGGCAATAAGAAGACTTAAAAGTGCCTTATCAACTTGTAGCCAAGACTTATAAGCTTCAGGAATCTCTGTTGTGACTCCCTCTAACTCAGAAATTATAAATTTTGGTGGACACACCAGGTGTTTTCAAAGGCATGCCTTCGCGCGCGTCGGAGCGAGGCGGCAGGAAAACGCCCGAGGCGGTCAGCTGTTTAGCGAGTTGCACGTTAGCGCAGGGAAGGCGTAGGAGGCGTTGCAAGGCGTAGCGAGGCGGAGCAAGGCGCGCTGATCTAACCGGAAGAAATTTTGAGAGTCTGCAATTTGGCTGCGGCGCTGCGAGGAAGACGACTTCACGAGGAAGACGACTCAGTTTTTTATTTATTTTAGGTTTATTGTAACGAAATGACTTCGTTTCGATTGAAGTGTTTTATAAAAAAAACTTAAAGTGAAACGACGTAGTGTTCTGAAAAAATGCAAACACGCTTGTTTCTGTTTTTTTTTTCCTTCCCTTTATTGTAAACATGCTATCCCTTTATTGTATTAAACTTAAGGCAAGATTAATTCTTGCCTTTTCTATCTCCAGCCGTAGCTTTTCTACTTACCCCCTTTTTTTTTTTTTTTTTTTCTCTTAAATTAATATATTAACACATGGAATTATATATATATTGTACAACCCTAATTCCTAACATTATCATATAATCTCCATTAATTTCAAGAATTCTCTTTCATCTTTCGAACTGCAAGTAAGTTATTTTATTTTTCTCTCTAATTCTTCGCAACTGTAATTTGAAGTTTCGTATAATTTTTTTTCAATTTTTTTTTAAAATATATTAGTTATTTTATTCGTTTATGTGATATAATAGAAATTTGATGTACATGCATCATACTTGTACAATTTAATTGTATTGTATTATTCATAAATTTTTCTTATTAAAATAAATTAATGTTCAAAAGGCTTACGCCTCAACGCTTCAAGGCTTACGCCTTGCATAGCGCTACTAAAAACGCATCGCCTATACGCCTCGCCTTTGAAAACATTGGGACACACAGTAGTGCCATCAAAATGTCCACACAAATCATATCCCTGTAGCACGGATTGCAACTGATACGGCCACTTGACAAAGTTATCTTCTGACAGCTTAATAGTTAAGACTCCTAATAAACCTTCGATTTTAGGCATCGTAAAAGTCATGATTGGCAATCAACTGAATGAGATGAAATATAAGCAAGAAAACCTATGTGCTTCAAGAAAAACAGAGCCTCGTGCCTCAGAAATGGACTTTGTGTCTCAATAAGAGCTTTGTGCTTTAACAATGGCGTTGTGCCTCAGGAAAATGAAAATATCAGAAATTAAACGCTTCGTGCTTCAATATAGGCTTCGTGTCGTAATAGGGGCTTTATGCCTCAATTCACTGAATCATTTGACCTAAATTCAATGTTGATGCAGAGAACAAGAATTCATACCAGAACTGAATTTATTGAAATAAGAAGAAGCTCAACCACTCGCATCTAAAATCGCAAGATTGTGCAAAGATATCGCCATCAAGCACGAAAGTTCCATGAAAATTGCCATGAAAGGTACAGATTCAAGCTTTTCAAGTGGAGCAAAAGCTGGAGATCAAGAGCCGAAGCTCTGATACCATGTTAACTATGGAGAGGAAGAAGTGACAAAGAAAGAAAGAAAGTAAAGCTCTGTATATTCGCAGAAATTGTATCTTTACATAATAATGAAATGAACCAGACCCAAGCTTATATAGCTGTGTAACGATGACTTCTTTACTAAGCTAACCTGCTTAACAGACTAACTAATCACACTAATAAGCAAGTGAGGAGCTAACAAACTTGCCACCTCAGCAAGGACACGTGTCAATAGTAACATTAGCTAACAGTATCATCATGTTTGACACAGTTTTGGCATCCAACCTTCCGGTGGCCTCGAGGTTGTAATTGATTTGGTAAGTTTTGATGGCCAACTCCAATTGGTCATCAAAATCATCATTCTGGGAATGACCATTCAAGTAACCAAAATTTTCAAGGTATTTCTTGACGTCTACGATGCCTTGGACATTGTCACCCTTGCGACACCCCTTAACCTGCTTAAGATACTCAAATGATGATGCTGCATGGGAGAGGAGAAGAAGGAGGAGCAGGGTAGTGATTGTGAACAAAGAAAGAGTTTAAGCTTTTGATGATGCCATTGATGCTAGCTAATTAAGCTAGTAGTAAGAAATACTTTTGGTTTCGAATATGTTGTGGAAAAGCCTCATACTTTGGAGGGCTATTTATAGCTCTCTAATGAGAACACTTACAACTCTAACTTCCACATTGAGATTGAGAGTTGGGCCTTCCATAGTAAATGCATATGCATTACTTTGAGTCTAAACAACTACCCTTTGTTAGTGAGGTCCTATGCACTCTCCCAAACCCTAGTCCCCTCTCTCCCAAAAAAACCCTCCTAGAGCCGTTTTCATTTTGAGGGGAGGAAACCACTGTTCTTCCTCCCCTCTCCACTCTTCTCTTCCTCCATCTCTTCTCCTCATTTTCAGAGACAAAAGGTTTTCCCTATTTGTCTTCGTTTTGTTATAATTTTCCTCCAATCATCATAGGCGGTTGCGTTTCGGTGTCGAATCTCCACCTGCGTTTCGACGGAGGATCTCCACCACCATCCTTTTTGCGATTTCGTTATGTTCGGAATAAGTCATAGAGACTCTTTGGGTTCTCTGTGTAGTTTTCATCTCTCATTTTATTAGAGCTTTTCACATCTCATTTGTGAGAGTTTTATTTGTATTGTTATGACTTGATTTTTTCAAGCTTTATCTCTTTTTGATTATTTTGAGTTTGCAATCTTAGTTGGGATGCCTATGCCAGAGTTTCTTTGATCTTGCATGATCGTTAGTGGAGGCGCACCAGATTGTCTTAATTTTGATTTTAGACCGCTCCGTTATTGTAATGGCCCTTTGTGGCTAGTTTGCCTTAGCTCTTTGTGGCTAGTGGTTTTTTTGGCTGAATTATGAATGCAATTCCGAGAATTTCTCAACAAAAAAGAAAAAAGAAAAAGTGGTACACAATGTGGTATGTAAATGTGGAATGCTTGTGTTTATTATCCTATATAGAATGCCTGTGGTTATTATCTTTTATGATTTATGCTGACATTTATTTTACCAAAGTTATATTTATACTTTTTTTTAGGGAAATTTGCATAAACAACATCTGAACTTTTAGGCATGTGCGCTATTACCACATGAACTTTCAATTTTTACTTTTAACCACCTAAACTATGTAAAGTGTTGTAATCCCCCACCTATACGTCTAACTCGTTAAAATTTCTGTGTAATGTAAAGGTATTTCCGTCAATTCACAATAGAGAATAATCATCCTTCTTGGAATCCAACCCGAATGCATCAAAAGAGCATATCTACGAGCAATTTCAAATAATGCTGCAGTTCGACCATTGGGATCAACAACCCCATATGTCCATGCATCTCTATGGTTGCCAAGCATGAGAAATTAATAAAATATATACTGCCCAAATACATTACAAACCTTTAGGCTATTCTGATCCACACCCTAAAAAAATGCAGGCAAGAGTCAAGCAATTCTCGTGTTGCCAAACCGAGAGAATGATATTCTCACAACTAGTATAAGTCATGATTGTAAAGGTTTTTTACTGCAATTCACAAGGACCAAAACATAAATAAAAGATCACACATTCTATTCAAGGCTCTCTCTCTCTCCCCTCCATCCAGCTATTTGGAATGCTTAGGGTGGATGACAATTGGCGTTGGTAAGGGGTAGGGGAAGTCTGATATAATTAGGTTAACTTTTTTTTAATAATTATTTTTAGTTATAATTAATTGACGAAAATACTCTAAATTTAACGGAGTTAGACATAGGTGGTATATTGCAACACTTTATAAAGTTCAGATGATTAAAAATAAAAATTAATATCGATGCACATGCCTAAAAGTTTAGGTGGCATTTATTCAAATTTTCCCTTATATATATATAAGCGATAGTCTAAACTATAAGGGGAAATGGTTTATCACACACACACACGCACACACACACTACCAAGGTGTCATGGGGGTTTGAACATGAGACAACTGGTCTGCAAGTCAAGGTCCCTTCTCACTGGACTAGACCATGTTAGCTATATTTATACTTTTTAATGGTAAAAGTTTTGCTTATAGACAAATAAATAAATTATTAACTAAAAATAATTTTTGGTTTAAGTGAAAAACTTGTGGTCCTTGCCAATGCACAAAGTGAAGAACGTGGTCCATTTTGTTAGATAAGCCTAACATCATCATTTTTGGTTTAAGTTTATCACAAAATGATCATACCCCGTTTCATTTCGTTGTAACTCTTAAACATTGCGTAGTAAAGTTTGTCTTATCATCCAATGGATTTCAATGGTCCATATCCTTGTAAACCCCTCTCTATTTCGGAATAAAATGGACCAATTTTGTGGAAATGTACTAGTAAATGGACCATGTTTACAACTCTATAATAGGGTCCTTCAATTAAAATTTTCGTAACATCAAAAATTAATATTCATAAATTGAGAATGGGTATGGGGATATATAATGTTTTTTTTTTATGACGTTGCATGGGAGAGGAGAGTGATTGTGAAGGGAGAAAGAATAGATTTTGATGCGATTATGCTATACTATATCTAGCAAGTAATAACCAGGTTTTGGATATATGTTGCAAAAGCATCATATTCTAGTGGTTTTTTTATAGGTTTGTAATGTAATAATATATATACTGTTTTTCATGTCACATGGAATTGTTTTGCTATCCCTATACAATCACGTTCTGCAATGTGAAAAGGTTGTCACGTGTGACGAAACATGATTAGTTGGAATAGCAAAATAGTGTTATTCTCGTGATATATAAGTTTTTCTCCGACGTGGGGATACAATGACATAAACATCCCAATTTCCATTTCCATATTGGTTTTGAGCCGGTTCTTCTTAGGGCTTGTTTGGGACTGCTTCTCTAGGAAGTACTTCTGCTCATAAGCGCTTCTAGCAAAAGCGCTTTTATTATAAAAATCTTGAATTTTCATAAAAAATTAAAGTGCTTCGTGGAAAAGCACTTGGGAGTGCTTCCTGAAGAATCACATAGCAGGTGCTTCTCCAGGAACCGCTTCTATGACCCAGAAGCGCTTCTAAACTTTTCTGCCAAATGCCGTTAGAAGCGCTTTTAGTTGTCAAAAAGCGCTTTTGGCTCTTCCAGAAGCACTCCGAAACAGGCCCTTAGTGTAGCATCATGACTTTGACTACTGCTAGGTCTGGACGTTTGAAACGATGGCCAGAAAGAAGGACAAACAAAATTTTCAAAAGTGATTCTCTCCAAATTGTTTCAGTCTTTCCGCTGGTTTATATCATTGGGCCATGTTGCTATCTAAATGGCTCCCTTTATAGTCTGTGTCCTTTGTACTTTTTTTTCTATTGATATAATAAAATTATATTGTCTTTTTATCAAAAATATTTTATAAACTAACGACAGAGAAAGAGGACATGGTTCAAAAATATAATTTTATAAAATATTTTATATTGAGGTTCAATTATATTTTCTCTTTCAATTTACTTTGGCGATATTATAGTGATGTTTCAATTTACATGGTTTATAAGACATCACTGGTGGAATTGAACCTCAAATTTTGAATTCGGATTCCTTATAGAACCCTAAAAGAGAAAAGTTTCATATTACTTTTCCAGATTGAGTTGACCCCTAGAGAGAGAGGACATGGTTTATTAGACAATCGCCACTGCTTTAAAAGTAATGATATGTTCTATGATTGCAATGGAGACAAACTTGTATTCTAAAGAAATTTCAGAGAATAATAAATCATTCAAACTTGTATTTAAGAAATTTCAGATACAACTTTTAGTACACTTGTAAGTGAGGTACTTTATTTGAAAAAAAAACAAAACAAAAAGGAATAATGAAAGGTTCATGACTTTGGGTGAACTTAAAAATGAAGTGAGCTTTAAGACAAGAGATGATCAACCGATGATCAAGCGTTGTATAAAGCTTTAATTCCTTGAATATCATCCCCATGCAAACCTTTGGTCACTCCAGGGGTTATAGTCGGGTACATAATAGCTCCCTGAACAGAGCTATGCCCAAGCCCAAGAAGGTGCCCTATTTCATGCAAAGCCACAGTCTCCAAGTCATAAGCACCACTCACGGCGCCCACAGAAAACCGCTCATCAGCGTCGTAGTGAAATCTCCCGTTTGTTGGCGCAAATGCATGGGCTATGGTCCCTCCTGGCCCATCAAACGGAGCTCCGTCTCCATGATTACCCCTGTGAAAACTCATTATACTGGCTGAAAGTGAAGTGTGTGTTGGCGGCCCATGTCTGAAAAGCACGTGCAACTGGTCCCGTGGTCTCAGCTGGGGTGCCTTGAAGAAAAGCATAGGTGAGGTGATACTTGGAGGCCGGCCATTTTGGGTTTCCTCGGAAGAAAGTATAATGAGCAACTGTGTGTCCCTTGTGGTGGTGAGGGTGCCTTTGTTTGCCTGATCGCATGGAGGAGGTACCATTGATGATATCTGCGACACCGCAACGTGGCATCATCATATTGGATACAGTTTCAGCATCCAATGTTCCAGTGGCTTTGAGGTGGTAATTGAGTTGGTATGTTTTGATGGCTGACTCCAATTGGTCGTCAAAGTCATCATCATTGAAGTGGCCATTATTGTTGCTGCTTAAGTAACCAAATTTCCCGAGGTATTTTTTGAGGTCTTGGATGCCTTGAACCTTGTCACCCTTGTGGCATCCCTTGAGATGCTCAAGGAACTCGAATGGTGATGCTGTTTTTTGGTTGTGGGTTTCTGATGAGGTTGCATGGGATGAGAGGAGAGAAAGGAGGATGAGGAGGAGAGAAAGATAGGATTTTGATGCCATTGATTTATGCTAGTCGTATAGCTAGAAAGGAAGTAGATTTTGAATCTGTGTTGCAATTCAAGCTTCACATTTGGAGTGTTATTTATAGGTGTGTACATATAGATTAACGTTGGCGTTACGTTGATATCACTCAAATTTTCGTATTGGTGTAAACCGGCCGGGTCTTCTTCCATGTATGGTACGCCATGACTTTGATTGTAGCTAGCTTGGTCTTGAGGTTCCAGACGACGGCCGGGAAGGGGAAGAAAAAATAAAAAAAGAGTGAGAAGAATAATGGCAAGAACACAAAAAAAAGGAGACTAATTATTTTTTCACCCAAAACACAAAAACAGAAGAGATTAATTATTTATTGATCGACTACCTGATCAACACATGAAACAGTTACTAATTTAATCTATGCATATTCCAAGTCAAAGTCAACGTAAAGTAAAGTAACTACAAATGCAAACACACATCAAACATGCTTCTTTATAATTACTAGCGGATTCAGAATTTTTTCAATGAATGTGCAATTTTTAAAGGCACAAGACTTGATCGATGACTAATTTTTTTTAAAGACTTGAAATTCTCTATAATAAAAAAAGACTGGTGGGGACGTAAAAAAAAGATATGAATATAATATTTTATAAATACTTTTTTTATTTATTTAGCTAAGATGTTTTGTAAAGAGTTGGATGGAGTTCTCTCTTAAAAAACAGAAAAAGACTTGGTGTGGTGGGGACGGAAAAGATCTCTCAAAAGATCATTTTTTTTTTATAGTAGGAAGAGAGTTTTAGTTTCCTAACTTTCCTCTCTTAATTTTTTTTTTTGTCAGAATCGAGTTTCATTAAATAGAAGGTTAAAGTCAGATTACATCCAAATGAACTCAATTTTGAGTTCACACAAAATGCAATACAAATAGACATAGAGCTCACTACAAATAAAACTAACAAAATGCATAAAGCAAACATAAAGGCATTAAGCCTACATAAAGACAAAGAACCCACATAACTGCAAAAAGCCCACAAAATGTAAAAGTCCACAAAACACAACACAACATTAGGAAACCCTAACTTTCCTCTCTTCAGTGTACAACAAGGACATCAACTTCATCTTCTCCGGTGGACCTGTCATTCTTCTGTGTTTCTTTCTTGAAAAATAAGAAAAAATGCCAAGCAAAACCCTCTCCTCCAAAACCCCACTCATACTTATCTTTCTCACCCTTCACTCTTCTTCACCAATCAACCATCTTTCTCTTTGGCACCACGGCAGTTTTTTTTTTTTTTTGGGTCTGTAAGTACTATAACCAAGTTTTGGATAAAAATCTCACTTTTTTTTTAATTTAAAAAAAGGGCCTACTAATTGGTTTTTGTGGCTTTGGACTTAAAATCTATATTTGAGTTTATAAAATTGGATCCAAGTAGGATACCAAACGAGCCTTTAATTACCTATCATTTTGTTACTTTGTTGTGCTAAGTGTTTCTTGGTAGACGATACTTGCACCGCTTAACTGAAGTTTAAACTTGTTGAGGGTGTTCTTCCCGCTGGAAGTAAAAGTCTGTCATTTTGGGTCTCTCAACCTGTTGCCAAATGACTTTTGACTTTACCGTGTAATGCAAGTTGACCGTTCCATTCCGCCTATGTCTTCCTTCAATATTTACTATGCAAATGTCCTTTTGGTGGATCCTATTTCGTGGAAATATCTACGCTATGAAGAGGCATTTTGTAGACGTGGTTCGGTTATTCCCATTTGTCTCCATCTAAGGGAGACCCCTATGAAGATTCTTTTCGGCCAACTCCTCCTTCCTTCGTTTAAGTATATATAACTAAAATGCACACGGGTCCATCAACCAAGATTTAAATGGACCCACGCGCATTACTAATTTCTAAAAAATTCATTTAAAATATTAAGGCCAAAATTTCCTTATGTTATAATAAAACGGTGAGTTGTACTTGTTTCGTCATTCTCTTTGAAACGAACTCAGAGCCCCAACCACAGGTCTCGCAGTACTTTTTTGATAATATAATTGAGGCATTTCTTTATTGTTATTTTGTGTTACTGCTTGATTGTCAAATGGATTAAGTTTTAAAACTGCAATGAAGCTAGCAATCTTGTTATTTGCAGTTTGTATCCATGATAAAACTATTTCATTTGTTTACAGAAAGACCTTGGTAGTCTTGAAGGGTGAGCTAATTAAGAAATGTTATGATCTTATAACACTTGATCATAGCAATTCTTCTATTTCAGTCCAGTTGGAAGCCTTATGTGTTTTTGATTGTTCATATGTGTAGTTGTACAATCCTTTAATGTTATATGTTCAATGTGCTTCGACAGTTCTATATGAGTCTCTTGATTATGACATCGGCTTGATAAAGGAATAGAGAAGTGTTGATAGTTCTACATGGTCATTAAGCGATTAATTTTGAGTCTCAATAATTATTTGACTAAGTGGGAGAATGTAAGATTAATATCTTGTGTTAATCTCACGAAAGTGGTCTTCTAATCATTGTGGGATTGCCAAAGACTCATTGTTACTCAAGAACTCAAACTTATCTCATCCAGTGGCTTTTATATTAGTGTTTTAGATTAAATGTAAAAGCTAAAAGGTTCCTCGTTCTATATAAGGATTGAGATTCATTGTTCTATTGCATTAAGGATCCTTCTTGGTGTTTCTTCATGGGCAAGACATCTTGGGAAATGTGTATAATAGAGGTCTCCCTCCTCAGTATGTTTATAGCTTCTAAAGTTTACATGCATGGCTTCAATATCAACCTCGTACATGCGCAGATGTCCCTTTGGTGAATCCTAGTTCGTGCAAAGCCACTGATTCCAACTCAACTTGGTTTTAGCTCCCATCTGGAGGTAAGAGAGAGCTTGAGCCACAAAACTTCCATTCCCATCACGAAGAAGACAACTAAGAGATAGTTGATTATTCTTAGCTCGGAAATATCTACGCTAGCTATTAAACTAGCCTATCTAGAGGGAGGGGGCGCGGCGCTGGGCTCTTTAAAATTGACACATATAATAAGACTAGACCATCAATTTACTTTCACTGTCTCTTTGTTTGGGAAGACTCAAATTAGTATTAAAATTCGAAGAACCATTCAAATGTATCTGCGAGAATGTGAAAGTGAAAATATCTCACATTGAAAAATTAACAAACTTTAAAAGGACTTATAGAGAGTTTGGCTACTTATTCTCCTATTGCCAATTAATTTTGGGATGGAACCTCAACTTTTGTTGTGTTAAATTGTTTCTTTGGTAGATCGTAGACTGTACTTGCATATGCTTAACAGAAGTTTGAGAATGATAATGTATTAGTTTAAACTTGTTGAGAGTGTCTTAATAGTATAAATCGTTTTGGGCCTCTCAATCTATTGACAACAATTGATTTTAGGTCACATTATCACTCATTAATTTTAGATGATGACTAGTAGTTTTTGATTTTTTTGTCAAACAATAATGGATCATGTTGATTCATCTAAATCCAATTGACCCCTGTTTAACTTTTTTTTTTTTTATAGTAATCGTCTATGACTTGAAAGGTTCTTTAATTAAAACAATTAAATATCCAGCATCATGTATATATATATGCTGGTACTTTAATCCAATATTGTACTATCGCACACTCTAAGTACACTCCACTCCATGTGAGGTACCTTATTTGATAAACATAAAAATATAAGAAGTTGACTTTAACATTCTTGATGACCTGATCATCATCACCAAGATCAAGTGTTGTATAAAGCTTGAATATCATCCGCATTCAAGCCCTGAGTGAGTATATCCAGTGGGGATTTGAGGTTGCATGACAGCTCCTGGAACAGACGGCGGAAAAGCATGGGCTATGATCTTACCCGGCCCATCAAATGGTCTTCCATCTCCATGATCACCCCTAAAAAAACCTCATCTTCAGATCCGCGGTCTCAACGCTTTGAGCCTGGCTGAACGATAAGCGTATGTGTTGCCGGCCCACGTTGCAAAAACACGTGCAACTGCTGCACTCATTGTTGAAGTGAGTCTTCTAATTAATCAAGGAAATAATTTCCTTGATTAATTAGGGGATTTACTTTCCTATTTTATAGATTTATTTCCTTTGGTTAATTAAGGGATTTACTTTCCTATTTTATATAGTTGTCAAATCATTGTATAATTAGGAGATATTTTCCTAATCCTTTACTAGATCTAATTCCTTGTAAAGCACTCATGTGAACTCTTATATATACCTCCTTATGGAGAAGAATAAATAAGAACCTAACATATTCAAACCCATATTCATATTTTAGCATGGTATTAGAGCAATCGATCCTCGGTTGTCTCTAAATTCTCATATCAATATTTCTCATCCCCTCCTCTTCAAGGGGGGGAGGGGGAGTGAAAAATGATATGTTTCTCTTTATCATGGAGATTTTGCCTCTTTCTTGACTCCGACATACCCTTCTCTTCAGGGGAGAAAAGAATTGAAGAGAAGTTTCTGTGTCCTTTAGCCGTGTTCACAGGGTTTCTGTGTCCTTTAACCGAATTCACAGGGTTTCTGTGTTCTTAGCCGTGTTCACAGGGTTTCTGTGTTCTTTACATTCCTCATATCGTATTCCTCGTACCCAAAATCATATTCCTCATATCGTATTCCTCGTACCCAAAATCACATCCCTCATATCGTATTCCTCGTATTTCCAGTTTAGATTTAGAATCTTCATACCCACATCCTCATATACTCTTATCCCGAAACCCTAAACACATCTTTTGTCTCTTATTCTTAAATCCTTCCGCTGCCATGGATATCGTTTCCAAAACCTGAATCCAAATCCAAATCCAAATCCGAATTCCAACCTTCCAACCCGAATCCTGAATCCAAATCCAAATCCAAATCCGAATCCGAATCCCTCAAATCTAAAGTCCTCAAATGCCTTATCTCAAATTTCTCATACTCAAATCAAATTCCTCAAATCTTATACACATACCTCTCAAATCCAATTCCTACATCGAAGTCATACATCAAAATCCTCCAATCAAAATCCCTCACATTCTCATATCACTTTTTACTTCTCTTATTGCATACTCAAAACGACCGGTCGCCCGAAGCAAGTGACCGGTCGCCCAAGCAAGCGACCGAACTCCCGAAGCAAGCGACCGGACGCCCGAAGCAAGCGACCGGTCGCCCGAAGCAAACGACCGGTCGCCAAAGACTCTGCCTGAATTACATGGATTATCGACTTGGGTGCTACGAATTTCTTGACTCACTTACCAAGTTGGGCATTTGTGACGTATATGCACCAACTTGAGGAGTAGTGTTGAAGTGAGTCTCCTAATTAATCAAGGAGATTTATTTCCTTAATTAATTAGGGGATTTACTTTCCTATTTTATAGATTTATTTCCTTTGGTTAATTAAGGGATTTACTTTCCTATTTTATATAGTTGTCAAATCATTGTATAATTAGGAGATATTTTCCTAATCCTTTACTAGATCTAATTCCTTGTAAAGCACTCATGTGAACTCTTATATATACCTCCTTATGGAGAAGAATAAATAAGAACCTAACATATTCAAACACATATTCATATTTTAGCACTCATGACATTAGCTGGGGTGCCTTGCAGAAAACCATAGGTGAGGTGATACTTAGAGAGGGAGGCCATTTTGGGATTCCTTGAGGTCTTGTTTGGATGCCTTCAACTTTGTCACCCTTAGATATTGGTTGAGCCTAATATTATTAACTTCTATACCTATATAGAACGGTAACTTATATCTTGTTCACTTTTGTTTTACAACTAATTTTTTTTTTTTTTTACTTTACCATCATCATCATGCAAGTTTGCTGACGTTACATAGATGACGAAGCATATGCATGCCTTCAATATATCAACCGTGTGCAAATATCCCTTGGTGGTTTGGTTCTATTTCGTGCGCAGCCGCTGATTCCAACTCAACTTTGATTTGAACTCCCATCTGGAGGTGATGAGAAATCGTGAGACACAAAATTTCCCTTCCCATATCATGAAGAAGCCAACTAAGAAAGTCGACTGAGTATTATCTCTAGTTCGGAAAATATCTACGCTAGGTATATTTAACTAAACGAGTTTCATGTAGGCTTGTTTAACTAAAGGGGTTATGAAACAAGATACTACTATATCTATTCGTCTATAGTAGTGTTTTTTTTCTCAATGTTGTTGAAAAAGGTCAAAAGTTTGAATCTCTTTCTTTTTCTGATGATTAAAAAGAGAAAATACGACTTAAATCCAAGCATATATGCGTTATGATTAGCACATGAATGCAAGATTCACGAATCAAAACACGAAAACTTGTAAATGAATCGAAACACAAAAAGTACTTTGTAAGACACTAACTCACACCTCTAACATCATCAAGGTTTCATGTTCTTTGATGCTTTAAATTGCAGTGTAGAATATCTAGTCCTCCCTAACCCTAATGATTCCTCACTTAAATTAATTGAAGAAGAATAAGCACACCGTAGAGTTTCATCTAGGCTTGTTTAACTAAACGAAAGTTAAATATCAAACCTGCTGCTTGTCTATAATATCTTCCAGACTGAACATCAAAGACCTTAATAAAATTAATATCATCAATCTTCTTCTCTGCCTAGCGCAACTCTTCTTCTTCGATCCGTTTTTCCTTCTATATATTCTATGATATTTGGACAAGAAGGGAGAGCCAGGACAAATTCCAGAGCTTAGGAAGAAAGCAAAACTAGTCCTAATTTGATGACCCCAATCAGTAACAGCCCTGAGAATTGTTTTAGAAAGAATCTTAGTATAATTACTTGTCATTTTGTTAACCAAATTTTGTTAACAGAAAGAAACTTCAGACATGAAATGAACTTTATACTTTATTAAACTGATGAAATTAATATAAAACACTACAAACAGGAGAACATCACGAGCTTCAATACTAAATATCCAGCTTAAAATCTAAGTACGTACACCCGGATGATGTACCTTTATTTGATACAGGGATGAAAAAACACGAAAGCATGACTTTGGATGAACTACTAAACTTATAACTTATAATAATAACAACATTAATCAAGTGTTGTATAAAGCTTTAATTCCTTGAATATCATCCGCATGCAAGCTCTGGGTAAATCCAGTGCGGACTGCAGGAAGCATGACAGCTCCTGGAACAGAGCTATGGCCAAGCCCAAGAAGGTGCCCAATTTCATGCAAAGCCACAGTCTCCAAGTCCAAACCACCAGGCACAGCACCCACAACCCACGTCTCATCAGCATCGTAGTGAAATCTCCCATTTGTTGGCGCAAATGCGTGGGCAGCGGTCCCGCCCGGCCCATCAAACGGGTTCCCATCTCCATGATCACGCCTTCCAAAACCGATCTTCAGATCAGCGCTCTCAATGCTTTGGGCTTGGCTGAACGTGAAGTGTGTGTTGCCCTGCCATGTTGCAAAAGCACGTGCAACTGCGCCCACAGCCTCAGATGGGGTGCCTGGAAGAAAACCATAGGTGAGGTGATACTTATTGGCAGGCCATTTTGGGCTTCCTGGGAAGAAAGAAAAGTGAGCAACTGTGTGAGTTGAACCATGTCCTCCCCTTTTCTTTCCTGATCTCATGGAGGTGGTACCATTGATGATATCCGGTACACCACATCGAGGCATCTCCATTTTTGATACGGTTTTCGCATCTAATGTTCCAGTGACCTTGAGGTGGTAATTGATTTGGTAAGTTTTGATGGCCGACTCCAATTCATCATCAAAGTAGTCATCATTGTTGGTATTGCCATTCAAGTAACCAAACTTTTCGAGGTATTTTTTGAGGTCTTGGATGCCTTGAACTTTGTCACCCTTGTGACACCCCTTGAGATGGTCAAGGAACTCAAATGGTGATGATGTTTTTTTGTGGTGGGTTTCTGAGGCTTTTGCGTAGCAGAGGAGAGAAAGGAGGATGAAGAGAAAGGTAGTGATAGCCAATAGAGAAAGAGTAGAAGTTTTTGATGATGCCATTGTATATTTGGGAAATTGGATATGCTGTGCAAAACCCTCATACTTGGAAGGCTATATATAGGTGTATAATGAGCAGACTTACATCAACGGTCGTGAGACGGTGCACCTCTAATTTCCACCTTCAGATTGAGAGCTGGGCCTTCTTAGTAAATGTATTCTAAGTCTTGCGGTTGGAGACATGACAATCGCCGGGTGGAAGAAGAAAATAGAGAAGACAATTATGATGAGAATTGTTCGTAGTTCGGATTCATGGGCGTGACTAGCGCACCAGAGATGTCGAAGCTACATTTTGATCCACTGACCTCAACGCTGGAGACAATTTTAATCTTCTGGTCAAAGTTAGTGTTCATAGTAGAGAAATAATTTTATTAGATCAATTGAAAAAGTAGATAGAGAGGTGCTGTGAGGCCCCGTTGTTTTGGTTTGTAGTTTGTCTTGTTTGGGCGTTTAGCCCCCTCTTTTACCCAAAAAAAAAAAAAAAAAGATAGAGAGCCATCTCGCCTGTTGGGTTGCCAAAATATACAAGAAATATATTGTTAGCATTTTTTTTTTAAAATATAAAAAGGTGGTATTTATTTGGATATCTTTTCTATTTATTTTTTGCCTAATAAAGACATTAATTCATGCTACTGAGGAACGACTTCAATTTGGCTTTTTTTTTTTTTGTTGCTTTTTTATTTGGGAAATATTTGCAGTTTTGGTATAAGTAATGCTACTGACTATTCTTAGCTCGGAAAGATCTACGCTATGAAGAGTCGTTTTGAGTCTTAAACAGAAGTCATTCTAAGGGAGACCCCTATGAAGTCTTTTTGGCCAACTCCTTCCTTCGGTCAAGTATAATATATGGGTCCATGCATGAAACAAGATTTAAATTGACTACCTAACTCTTATAGTACGGTAGGACATGTTATTTTTCCAATGTTTGAAAAAAATTCCAAAATTCGAATAATTCATTTTTCTCCGATGAGTAGTAAATTAAATTCTTCAAATTGGAGTTTGTTGACCTATGTGGCAAGTTAGTTGAAAAAATAAGGATTATTTGCTACTTTAATAATTTGTGCATCACCGTACTCTTCAATTCAATTAATATAATGTTTGTTTTTAGCACTTTCAATAATGTGGGTTTCTAGCATTTTCAATGTAGATTTTGTTCTTCCAAGGTAAAATAGATATTTTGAAGAGCCAAGGTCAACTTGTCAGTTCTAAAGAGAGAAAGAAGTTGCACTTTGGATAACTGAATTTGACAAATCTGTTGGAGAGAATTTTGTTAATGTAGCTCACCTATTTTAGCATTCTCAAACTGTTGAAGAGGTTTTTGACCGAAAAAAAAATTGTTGAAGAGGTTAAGTATATGATGTCCTCTGTTTGGATTCTTAAAAGCCCCTCTTAGTATTAAAATGAAAGATTGAAGAACCATTCCACATGTGTCAATATTTGTCAGTTTTGTTAGTCTGTGGAAAACGATATATACTTGCATTAGTTAAGCCAATTTGCTTATAACTGAAGTTTAAGAATGACACATAATAAACTTCATCAATTAAACGAGATTTAAACTAATTCATGGAAAATTCTACAGTCATTTGGTGTATGGATACACCAAAGACCATTGAGAGAGAGAGAGAGAGAATCTACCTTTTTCAATTTGAGGTAACCTCAAAATCTGTTATTGTAGGTTAAAATTAAAATACATTTGGTAAATAAATAAAAACCACGCTAAAATCAGAAAACATATAAATCATAATGTGAATACGCTCTTTGCAGTTATTCTTCTCCATTAAAACTCTATCTTGACTTCTCTTCAGGCGGCAGGAAGTGCGACTGCCCTGGGCCATGGCTCAAGGTGGGCCCAAAATTATTATTATTTTTTGGTCATTGTCAGGTCATATTTAATGGTTATATAAATAAAAGAAAAGATATATTGACATAAAGCATCGCCAGCGGTGTTGGTTAGGCCTGGTTTTAAATTCGAGTCCTTCCCAAGTTCGAATCCCAGCATTGTGTTTCCTTCCTTATGCTTTTTTTTTGTCTTCAAGTATGCAAGTTCTTTTTAGTAGTTCAATGCTTCTTTTTTTTTTTTTGGGTCTTCTATCGTTTCTTGTAGAGATATGTATATAAAATAAGCAGGTTCTTTTTAATACTCCAATGCTTTTATATACATCTTTCATTTTATAATATTATGTAAAGATATATATAAAAAACCACGTAGATACATCTCATTTTATAATATTATGTAGAGATACATCTCTCATTTTCTTTTTTGTCTTCGATCCTTTCTTATATAGATATATATATATATATAAAATAAATGATATTATGTAGATCTCATTTTATAATATTTTAAATCCACATAGATTTTTCTTGTATGGTATACATATATAGGGTCTATTTTCGGCATTGCCTAGGGCCTTGAAAATCTCAGGGCCGACCCTGCTCCTCTTCTTCTCCATTAGAACTCGTTTCGTTGGCGTTGTCATTGCGCTAGCTCTATTGAGAGGGCAAGTACATAGTTCATGTGGTGGTGGCTCTTATTCATGATCTAGGGCTTTGTCAAAACTTCTAATTTCGTCATCATAGCTGGGTTGGTGGAATTTAGATGATCACTGAACTCATCGTGGTCATCATTTTCACGTGGTGGTGGCTCTTAGATGAGTAAGCCAAACTAAAGAAGAATGCGAACCTGTCTCCCGCATTTTGGTAAAGATTAAATAATGATTGAAAGGGTTGTGTTGAGTTTCATAGAGGAATTTTTTTTTTTTTCCTTTTATTAAAAGTATTTCTTTGCTTATTTGTAGATTAACAAAGAAGTATTGGGATTTGAATAGGCCAATTTTCTTACTGCATTAACTCTCAAGGTTTGGAAATCTCTAGATCTTTGTGGTGGAAAAGTGTGAGGCATTTGGCCGTCTCCAGCATTAGTCTTCCTACTTAATTTCCCATACTTAAGTATTTCAGTGGGACCTGGACTTTGAAGGTTTGTAATAGGAAGAAAAAAAATACCATTGCCAAACACGAAGTCACTAATTGCATTGCTAAACAATTTAGTAATTACGAAGCTTTGGCATCTGCTCCAAAACGTGACCTACAATTTTCAACTCAGAGACCCTTGCTATTACTACAAAAACATCATGGAAGACACAAACGTATATGACATGTAAACAATTTTTCCTATGAGTAAAGTCATTGAAAGCTAATATGTAAACTTATAAAATTATTTCAATGAATTATGTGAAACGGATTAATTAATATTGATCATGCATCACAAAACTATTTTAATGATTGTTTTCTTTAATAATATAAGTGCAATACAATGACTTTTTGAAGAGCAAGGAAAAGATAGTCATGTTAACGTTAAAATACCCCAGCACCTTAACCTGCTATAATCGGTACTTTTAAATTGAAAAAAAAAAAAAACACTCAATTAGCATGTGCAACGCACGTGTTTCATTAAAAACATATGGTGTGGTGTACCCTACTAGACGTTGCCGTAATTCATATTTCCAATGCCTGATTTTAAATGATTTCGTCCAATTGAGTCATGAACAGTTGCGATTGGATTTGCAAAGAGGATTTTCTTGGTCTTGTCGGAGATTACATATGATGAAATGGATGAATAGCTTAAATCGAACTGACCCCTATTTCACTTTTTCGTATTTATGACTTGAAAGTATATAAAGGGACCCCAAATAAGCAATACCTTATTTGATAAAGGGAAAACAAGAATGAAAAGTTGACTTTGGATGAACCGATGAAAAAGTAAAATGTTTACTTTAACATTCTTGATGATCTGATCTGATCTGATCTGATCATCATCAAGATGATAATCAAGTGTTGTATAAAGCTTTAATTCCTTGAATATCATCCGCATGCAAACTCTGGGTAAATCCAGCGCGGATTCCAGGTAACATGACAGCTCCTTCAACTGAGCTATGCTCAAGCCCAAGAAGATGACCAATTTCATGCAAAGCCACAGTCTCCAAATCCATTCCCCCAGGCACAGCACCCACAACCCACGTCTCATCAGCATCGTAGTGAAATCTCCCATTTGTTGGCGCATAAGCATGGGCTAGGACCCCACCTGGCCCATCAAACGGTCGTCCATCTCCATGTTCACCACTTCAAAAACTGATCTTCAGATCAGCGCTGTCAACGCTCTGAGCCCGACTGAAAGAGAAGTGTGTGTTGCCTGCCCATGTTGCAAAAGCACGTGTAACTGCGCCCACGGCATTAGCCGGGGTGCCTTGAGCAAAACCATAGGTGAGGTGATACTTATTGGCAGGCCATTTTGGGCTTCCTTGGAAGAAAGCATAATGAGCAACTGTGTGCCCCCCGTGGTGGTGAGGGTGCCTTTTTTTGCCTGATCGCATAGCGGTGGTGCCATTGATGATATCTGGCACACCACATCGAGGCATCATCATTTTCGATACGGTTTTTGTATCCAATGTTCCCGTGGCCTTGAGGTGGTAATTGATTTGGTAGGTTTTGATGGCCGCCTCCAACTGGTCGTCAAAGTCATCGTTGTTGATATCGCCATTCAAGTAACCAAACCTTTCGAGGTATTTTTTGAGGTCTTGGATGCCTTGAACTTTGTCACCCTTGTGACACCCCTTGAGATGGTCAAGGAACTCAAATGGTGATGATGTTTTGTTGTGGGTTTCTGATGCTTTTGCACAGGAGAGGAGAGAAAGGAGGATGAAGAGGAGGATAGTGATTGTGAAGAGAGAAAGAGTTGTAGCTTTTGATGATGCCATTGCCATTGCCAATATTGTAAAGAAACGCTTTTGTGGTTTTGGATGTGTTGTGCAAAACCCTCATACTTTGAGGGGTATTTATAGGTTTATAAATAAATGAGCCTACCTTTTACATTAACGATCGTAACACGCGGGGTGAGATTTAGCTAAGTCTTCCATATTAAATAAATGACTTGGAGTCTTCAAGTAAGTCTTTGATGTTCGAGACAATGGCCGGCCGGGAAGATAAATATTCAAATAAGAGACTAATTCTTAGTTAGTACAAGCAAAAGGACCCGCGCGGTGCTGCGGGTTATGAAATTATGTAAAATGTGTATAAAGTTGTGGAAGAAAAGAAATATACAAACATGAAAATGCAGAAATGATGAGCAAACAAACATTGCAAAAATAAAGAAATCAGTACCAAAAAAAAAGTAAAGAGTATAAGGAAGAGAGGCAATCATAAATTATACCTTTAAAGCGAAGAATGGTTAAACAATTTGGGCGAACGACCGCTTCTCGTATTTGGATTTCCTACCCAAGCTCTCCTGAAACAATCAAAATTTCATTTTTAAGCCTGAAATTAAATCAGGGGGAAAAAACATAAGGAAAGAGAGCAGAAAACACGTTGTAGTAGAGCCAAGTCGAATTTTGTGAAGGAATTTTGAGGCTACACAAAAAGGGAAAAAATGTCAATACATCAAAATGAAGAAACATTAACCTGAAAGTTATCTTCGCTTCTTTGCTTCAGTGATTGCTTGTCAGAGAGGTGAGAGACCATTGAATCTGTTGAGATAAAATTCCAAAGTTTCAATAAGACATGTAGATTTAAATAACTCTTTAATTTTCATAAGTCATACCTGAAGCCATTGGATGACTGCCTAACTGTGATTCATACTGAAATTAAAAAAAGAAATAAAAAGAAATAAACAGTAATTAGAATGAAGTACAACAACCACATAATTACATAGCCTCAAAATACAACCAACCAACCAACTTGAAGCAAATACTTAAATTTCAGGATTCTAACAGTGTAACTACAAAAGAATTCTAACATTACACATCATGTAGCATGAAACTTAAATTGAAATCAAAACAACCAAAAACTAATATGAAATGCACAGTGAGGTTTGGTAATGCTTGTAGTAAAAGCTTAGCCAGAACGAAAAAGCAAAAGAAATGGATGACAAAATCACCCAAAGAGAGAGAGAATATTTTCTGTAAAAATGGCTTTCTATAACAAAATCAGAAGCGTTACCCAAGAATATCTAGAAATTAAAGGGAAACCATATGCCGATGCCAAAAAAACAAATGCAAGTTAGATAAGCGAAAGCAGAGATGGAGAGAGAAGGAAATTTGTTAATTTGTTTTAATTTGCTAACAATATCCAGAAGACACACACACACAGAGAGAGAGAGAGAGAGAGAGAGAGATTAATCCCCGAAAAATAATTTAAAAAATCAGAAAATCAAAATAGACGAAAACCATTTGGTGAACCAAAAACAAAACCAAAATGAGAGAGAGAGATTCATACCATTGACATCAAACCCATCAAATCTAAATGCATTTTTCATTTGGTGCTCCTGGAGAAACAACATATATAATCAAAGAAATTCCATTAGGATCCAAAAATTAGAGATAGTAAACAGATCAAACCTAAATGCTTTCAACATTGAACCAAAAAGAGGAAGCATGGTCTAATGTATGAGAAATCCAATATCACAACAAAACACAGATTCAAAGAACAACATTGAGCAAGCATATTGATGAGTACTTCATCGACACTTAAGCTACATATTTTTGGGGAAAATCACAGCTAATCAGTAACAACAACATTGAGATTCAGTGATTAACTGGCATTTAGAAACCCTAATCCACTACAATGGGGTTGAAATATGAAACTGTAAATCTCCTTCTACTCACTACAATGGGGTTGGCTTAACCAACAAAGTAGAAAAAGGAATGCTACCCATAGATGAAAAATATGTTCAATTATTTGGGGAAAAAAATGGATAAAGGGAAAAGTTAAAACAAATGCATTGACGATTAATGAGGAAGAAAGGTATCGCAAATGAATTGAGTTGTTTAACTATGGATGTGCATTGTGCATTCAATTGAAAGCAATAACATTTTAAAAGTAAACTTTTGGCCAAAAGTAAACAAATTTGTTAACGATTAGATTGTAAAATTATAAAAATTTGTTATGACAAATGGTAGGGGTTAGATTGCATAATCAACAAAAAGAATTGTTTAATAAGAGCTGCGTTAATAGCCAAACATCAATGTCCAAGCAAATATATGAATTCATGTATGTCCTGTTACTATTTAAGTTTAAATAGTATAAGGGAGTGATTTCCTCACCATTGTATCTACCAAGATACATTGTAAACCAGAAAATTGATCATCTGATTTGAAGACTTTTGGTCTCCATGTTCTACACACACGAACTCTAATTGTAACACCGAACTGAAACGGCTGGAGATCACGGATAGAAGCAATGTTCATTGTGTTTTGAATCTGAAAAAAGAAAAGGCTTTTATCACTATAAAGATGTGTACAAAATTATCTAGCAGTCATCAACATCGTCATGTTGGTCTCTCTTTCTTTTTATGTTATATATTCATTCATGTTCATATATTGGCAGTAAACCACATCAAATAGCTATTGAGACAGTTTTTAATATCTATAACATGAAATCACCAAATGAATATATTCTGCACAAAATTAGTATAAAAACATATGAACATAAAAACAAAAAATTAAAAATTAAAAAAACTAATATTAACAACAATAGATCATTACACAATTTAGAGTGATCCATCAACAGCTGATGAATTGGTTGTTTTTTGTTGGGGACAAAAGCAAGTGTTTCTAAAATAGAGAACAAAAGCATAAAAGTTTTTGAAGCTTAGATACTGTGTTCATTTTTTGTTTCTTTTCAACATAGATACGAACCTCTTGTTTAACAGAACCAAAAACAACCACCAAACGGCTCTATCTAAAGCAGCAAAACACCACCTACAAAACATCAAAAGTACACATGGTTAAGAAAGAAGAGGAGAAAAAGCAAGAAAAAATCGAAAAAATTGAAGGTTTTGATTTTCAAGTCCCAAAACTGTTCAAATATGTTTTCCTGTGCAGCGTTTTTATATGAGATGCTTCAACTTTGTTAGTCCACTACTAAAACAAAAGAAAAATCCTAGAAAACAAAAACAAACAGAGACAAAACAAAACAGAATAACATCTCTCAAATATAAATCTTTTTCCACATTGGCAATATCGCAATGCAGCCATAATGAAGTAATTAATCAATTTAATTAACAATGATAGATCAATGGGCAGCAAATTCCCCCAAAAAGAAATTTGTAGAATCCATTTCCTTAATTTATACTCATTGTATTTCACTGGATACTAACACTAAATAAGATATTTCAAATCCCATTTGAAACTATATTCTTTGTTGCAGAATGCATGATCCAATATCAAGATTTTTCAACTTTTTGGCATTAAAATGAGGCAAATCAAGACTTGAATATAATACAAAATCCATCATCCATTGTTTTGTTAGTTTTCTTGGTATTAGATTGCCTATTGGCCAAGTTGTTCAATCAGGTAAAAGCTTTTCATGCCTGCCACAATGGTAAGGAATTAATCATCATAGTCTTAGACTTGCCTTTTTCTTTTAGAAGAACATGACAACCACATATTTCCAAAGGCTAGTTGCAGAGAATTCTCTCAGCTTTTAGAATATTACATGTAAAGTTCTTTGTCCAGTTGAAAATTCTAAATACTTGTCTTTTAGAAAAACAAAGAGAATAAAATACTGGGGGCAATTCTTTTGAGCATAAATCAAACACAACCCAAAACAATTATAAAAAAGAAAAAGAAAAACAATCACTATATCAATCAACAAAAACGATTAAAAAGGAAGATCAAAAGAGAAACCAAATAATAAATATAACCAACAATTGAAATATTCATCAATTTTAATCTTTTTTTTTTCAAAACCTGCGTAAGCAACCAACAATTGAAATATTCATCAATTTTAATCCTTTTTTTTTAATTTAAAAACCTGCCTAAGCAATGAAAAGTCGTTGTCATCAAAGATTTGAAAATTCTTTGTTAAACTCAAAGAATTTCAGTTCTCTGCTAAACCCTAAAAATTTCAAATAACAGCATATCCTGCTTACCAAAACATAGCCATCCTAAACCCTGTAACAAAAGAACCAGCATATCCAAATACCGATTTTCAGGGTTTACCAACTAATTTTTAATAACCAAACAGAAAATCTTATCAAAAGCAATCATATAGTATTTTAATAACTAAATTGTTTAACCTGATTTAATCAAAATAATAACACAATCAAATCAATTTCAGCATTTGGATAAAATTTGCAAATCAAACACAGACCGCGATGAGGAAAAATTAGGGATTTGGACTTTTAGGGCAGCAAATTAAAACAGGTCTTATAGTCTAATCAAATAAGATCCAAGATATAAGTAACAACAAAAATGAAAAAGAAGAGCAACAAAAATCGAATGGAAAGATGAAGCAAAATTTACTTACAGAATCAGTGAGAGAAAGAGACAGAAACGGAGAGAAAGCTGGAGTTCGATCTGAAGAAGAAGACCAACGCAGTGGCGGAGAGTCGGTGCTTGTGATGATGACAGCGGCGGAGGCAGAGAGAAAGGGAAAGAGACGGGAAGAGAGTTGGAGAAGACGACTATGATCTCTGAGGCCTCTCTCTCTCTCTCTTCTTCTCTTCGATGAAGCGGCTTTGGTTACTCCAACGACCTGACAAAAGGGTTATGTCGCTATGCATTAGGGCAAGAATGCCATTTTACTGAACATAATTAAGAGGGCAACCAATTAAGCATGGGCACAAACGTCATTTTACTATTGCGAATGAATAGTCTAGGAACAGTGAATCGGCGAACTGAGTTTTAGTATATATATAATTTTATTTAAGCTAGTCTGTCTATATGGGAGTGACTGGCGGAAGATTAGCTAATCTCGAATAAATATTGATTAACTAAATACCTAAATAATGCCTAATTCCAAGCATAATGTTTCGGGTCAAACTTAATGTTTCATACTAGAGAAATAATGAATCGTCTTAGGAAAAAATGGAGATACATAGTTTCCTGGAAAAGATGGAGGTAATATCACATATAGATGGACATAAAATAAAGCTCATGTCATGAACTAGTATAACAAAAAAAAAAGGTATATGACTCAGCTGATTGAGGTCTCCTACCTTCATTTATGTAGGCAGAGATTCGAAACTCTCCAGACACTCAATGAATATTTGTGTAAGTTAACCCCCCATTCACTCTTGTACTAAAAGCAAACAGTATGTGCACGGTTTCAGCGACAAAGTACAAGTTTTATATATAGTATTGCAATTTGTATCATTTCAAATCGCTTTTTCATTTTGTCTAATAAGAAACACGTGCGTTGTAGGAATTATAGTCTGGCTATGTTAATGTCCTGGAAAAGGTCGATGGAATGGAAGGTAATAGATTGATATAAAACAGAGCTGATGAACTAGTATAACAGAACGTGGTATTTGGTTTCGTCGACTACTATTAAAAGTACAAGTTCATATATTATTGCAACTTGTATCATTTCAAGTTGCGTTTTCATCTTGTCTAATAAGAGGCACGTTGTAGGAATTAGTCTGCTGCTATGTATCATTCCCTCAATAATGTGATCGATGTGAATATACATCGATAATGTGATTTCGATTTGGAATATTGATCCAGTTTTAGAATATCAGCTGTTGTGGGAATGACTTCAATGCCTTAAGTATTCAACCCAGATATCTGGAAACCAGAAGAAGAGTGTCTCCCAAGTCACTTACACAAAGTAAACTGAAAGGATTCACCGTATCAAAATTGTTGAAATCTACCTCACTTGTGAGAACCATAACCAGTCACCCCCAATTCTACCTCACCGGTCTTCTGGATTGCCAAATTTCCCTCTTCTTTAATCTCTTCATCAACATCATCTTCAGAATCCAAACTAAATATTGGCTCTGATTATCAAATTGATGCGTTTCGCCACCAAGCGGCTTATAGCTTGAAACATCACCCCTGCCTCCACTTTTCTTACCAAAATAATTGAGTACACTCCCACAACCAAAACCACTAGAAGAGCAAGGTGGCAATTAAACTCTAGTGTGACAATGGCTCCCTGTGATATTCAGGGTGTCCCTTACACTTCACTGTGTATTTTTCTTTTCTCTTTTTCGTGCAAAGAACACCCATGAGCCATCCAATTGGTGTATAAAGGAATACCCATTGGCACTGTTATTGGAGTTGAGGATCCTGCCAACAATGGAACCAGGAGCTTTTTACGGATGAGAATCGTGATTGACTCTACCAAACCACTTAAGCTTGGTTTCTGGTTACCGAGAGCAAACGAAGGGCGAACTTGGATCAACCTGAAATATGAGGGACTGCGGCGATTCTGCTTCCGTTGTGGCAGACTTGGCCATGCAAATCTCTTGGGTAATCCTTGTGTTCGTACTCTGGGCACAGTTGTTGCTCACGAAGGGATGAAATATGATGCGGAGCTGGCGGTGAGAGCCACTCGGGGCCCTCTCCACTTTTCCCTGGAAGACACCCTCGCAGCACACCTTTTTCTCAGTTGGTAGAGAAGGAATTACCGGGGAAGCGGAGGACTGTGGAAGATGTTCGTCACCGTCCGAACCTGGTTCCATGGCAGTCAGCCGTTTCTCTCCGACCAGTTGGGATTGCACGCGCAACAGACTCGACAATGCTGACCACTTGAATTTGGATGGGGGACAGCACGCTGGCACGGTTCCCAATGGAGTGATGGGCTTACACCCTGTCGTAAATGAACCTATTTCAAATTCAATGGCCATTATTACGCATGACTTTTCCCCTAGTGCTCCAGCTATAGGACGTGTAGAGGAAGCTCTAGGCGTGCCAAATGAAACAAATTCTGAGGCCCTCAATACCAACCCTTTATTGGGCCCTGCAAACTCCTTGGCTTGTGTCAGAAAAGAACCTACCCATGATGGTGAGTCAGAGATTTTTCATGCGGTTGTGAAAGCTGTCGCACTCCACAAGCCGACATCCTTGATTACTGAATCTGAACCCACAAGAGAGAAGGAGCAGCCTCCACAACAGAAACGTAGTAAGAAGAAATTTAGTCTTGAAGGTGGCAACCCCTCGTTAAAAAGGAAAAAATTTCTTCCGTCACTTAGCTCAGGCTGCTCTCTAAAACTCACTAGAGGAACCGTGGGGGTTAGAGTTGGTGCTAAAGGGGGGCGTAAACGGGCACAAGGCTCCACTGGTGTGGCAAAGTCTGCAATCAATGACTCATCGTTGTGTGAGGTAGTGGTGAGTCCTTCCAAAGAGTTGGAAATCCTTGAACTGAGGGCTAAGAATGGTCATACCTGACGGCGGTGGTGGCTGGCCTTTGACAGCCACCAGAAGTCCATGAATCTACCATTTTGGAATTGTCATGGTCGGGGCATTTTCCTGACAATTCCTCTTAGAGTGATGCTTTTATGCTCTATAAGCCCCTCTACACTGTACCTCTATCTTCTTGGAGGTGTCGGCAGCTTTGTTTTTGTACGTTTGACTTTGTTTCATATTTTGCTTGTCCCCCTCCGATTCCTTGCGGCTTTGTCTCGATGTTGGACCTTCTCCACCGTGTTACGCTCTGCGCGTCTCTCCTCAGTAATACCATTGCTGTTGAGGATGCTTTTAAAGTGCATTTGGCACTTACCTCTCGGATTATGGTAGCGCTCTTTGTAGCTGTGATGGCGTATCCATCACCATCTTCCTCTCGGTTCTTTGGCTTCTGTGACTTCTCTGGTGGCTTTGGTCTTGCGTTGGGTGCCTTGCCAATGGGTTATTGGTGGTGCGGCATTTCTCAGTTTCTTGTATTACGGATTTTCTTTTGTTTCTTGAATTTTGTTGTTTTTATAATTTGACTCTGCAGGAAGCTTGGTTCTAGCCTTGTACCTGAGGTCTAGCTGCTTCTACCTGGTTCATGTATTTCTGGCTCAGTTTGCAATCTATTCCCGTTTTGGTTTCTTTGAAACCAAACTTTGACCAAAAAAAAACCCAATCCCGCGAGCCAATTTTCGGTAATTCGATTTTGGGTTGAAATGAAAGTATAAACTCTTGTAAGGTGCCCTCTAATTTCAAGCACAATAATCAAACTTCTACGGACGAAAGAAACTTCAGAGATGAAATGAACTTATACTTTATTAAACTGACGAAATTAATATTACAAATTACAAATAGGGGAATATCCCGAGCTTCAAACTCCAGCTGAATATCTCAAAAATGAAAAGTTGACTTTAACGTTCTTGATGATCTGGTCATCATCAAGATGATAATCAAGTGTTGTATAAAGCTCTAATTCCTTGAATATCATCCGCATGCAAGCTCTGGGTAAATCCAGTGCGGACTTCAGGAAGCATGACAGCTCCTGGAACAGAGCTATGGCCAAGCCCAAGAAGGTGCCCAATTTCATGCAAAGCCACAGTCTCCAAGTCCAAACCACCAGGCACAGCACCCACAACCCACGTCTCATCAGCATCGTAGTGAAATCTCCCATTTGTTGGCGCAAATGCGTGGGCAGCGGTCCCGCCCGGCCCATCAAACGGGTGATCATCTCCATGATCACGCCTTCCAAAACCGATCTTCAGATCAGCGCTCTCAATGCTTTGGGCTTGGCTGAACGTGAAGTGTGTGTTGCCCTGCCATGTTGCAAAAGCACGTGCAACTGCGCCCACAGCCTCAGATGGGGTGCCTTGAAGAAAACCATAGGTGAGGTGATACTTATTGGCAGGCCATTTTGGGCTTTCTGGGAAGAAAGAAAAGTGAGCAACTGTGTGAGTTGAACCATGTCCTCCCCTTTTCTTTCCTGATCTCATGGAGGTGGTACCGTTGATGATATCCGGCACACCACATCGAGGCATCTCCATTTTTGATACGGTTTTCGCATCTAATGTTCCGGTGACCTTGAGGTGGTAATTGATTTGGTAAGTTTTGATGGCCGACTCCAATTCATCATCAAAGTAGTCATCATTGTTGGTATTGCCATTCAAGTAACCAAACTTTTCGAGGTATTTTTTGAGGTCTTGGATGCCTTGAACTTTGTCACCCTTGTGACACCCCTTGAGATGGTCAAGGAACTCAAATGGTGATGAAGTTTTGTTGTTGTGGGTTTCTGATGCTTTTGCGTAGGAGAGAAGAGAAAGGAGGATGAATAGGAGGGCAGTGATTGCGAAGAGAGAAAGAGTTGAAGTTTTGGATGATGCCATTGTAAAGGAAATGGCTTTGGTTTTGGGTATGTTGTGCAAAACCCTCATGCAGTGGAGGGGTATTTATAGGTTTATAAATGAGCAGACTTGCATAAACGGTCGTGACACGGTGAGATAGAATAGAGGTGTCTTCCAAACTAATTACATATGACTTGGACTCTTTAGACTAAAGCCAAGTCTTAGAGGTTCGAGAAGAAACACATAAAAATGGTGTTAATTTTCTCGTCAAAGTTAATTTCGTACAGGAAATAATGAACTACCATATGGAAAATGGAGGCACGTAGTATCCTGGAAAAGATGGAGGTAATATCACAGTGGACATACTTTGGCCAAGCCATAATTTTATGTTTGAGGAGGCCACAATATAAAACACAAGAATAATAAGTAACAGAAAAATAAAACACATGAATAATAAATATATTAATATTCAAAATTAAATTAGTGATAAGATAAAAAGCACCACGTTTTTTTGGGGTGCCTCTTATTAGTAATATTTTTTAGGAAGATTCACTATTATACCCAATGTAGGAGTCCAAATTTTTTTTATAAAAAAAACTCTATATGAAATGGACTTTAGAAACACACCAAAAACTCATTTACAACATAACAAAAAGGCTTTTAATTTCTTTTAAATTACAAAATTGTCATTGATTTCTTAAAACAAACTCAACCCCAAAACCTTATAAAAAAAACCCAAAACACTCAATAGGGCATCAAGTAATTTAATAATTAAAATTAAATTCAATAAGGCTAACTATCATTTTTTGGGTCTTTTTTGGGTTTGTTTATGGAAATTAAATTGTGTATGGTTTATTTATAGTTTTAGTGCTAATAATGGGTATATGACTAAATATCTCTATTTTTTAGTACAAGCGATAGTCTAAACTATAGGAGAGCCTCAATTATTATGATGAACTAAATCGGCTGCTTATTTTTTCAGTAATTAGTGCAAGTACTTTACTGCAACACACACAAGACATGAATGGTGTCTAGTCTAATTACAAAGCATAGATGAGGGGCCATAAGCAAAATTATACAACTTTCTTTCCAAACTTGTTAACTATAGCACATATATATATATATCAGTGCAATGAGAAAAAAAATCGGTGGGGTGGGGGGCCAAGTGTAATACCCTCAAAAATAATATTTGGTTTTATTATTTTTGTGGAAAATATTATTAAGTCATGTGACTATTTTGGATGTTGTATGACTTTGGTTTGATGTAAAAATATTGGAATTAAGTGACTTAATCACAAATTGGGACAAAAATACCTTTATGATTAAGTTTATGATTTTACAAAGGAAGTACAAGAAATTGAAGTGAGAAAATTATGATTTTTGATTTGGAAAATCGAGATTGATCTCACGAACGCGTAGGCGCAAACGGTTCGTGAATCCGAGTTGAAACGAAGAAGTTATACTCGTTTGAAATTTCAGGGACTAAATTGCAAACAGAGACTTTGCCTATAAATTTCAGAGGGGCACTGTTTGGATTCATATTTTGCAATTCAATCCGGAAGTTTGAGAGCTCGTCGGAGAGGCGATTTCCGGCGGCTTCTGCGGCGGCGTACGGTGGCGGTGATCGACACCACCAACCCAGATCGATAGCCTGTTACCTCGTGAACATAACCCAAGAAGAATCGGAGCCATCGGAGGTGCGGTGAAGGTACGGTGGTGCTGCGAAGTTGGTTCGTCAATAATGAAGTCAACAACTTCAACCGACGGTTTGAGCCACTTACACTTCGAATTGGACCTCGAGGTAAGAATTAAAGTTGTTCTACTCAGTATTACGAACATTTTGGCATAGGTCTTGACCGGCGATTCTAAGGTTGGTCCGTCGCCAGAATAGTACCCAAACCACCACCGGCGGTGGCGGCGCGTGGCGGCGCTGGGTGGCGATTCTGAGTTAGGGCTTTAGAGACAGAATGTAGTGCTGGAGTTACTGAACATGTTTGTATGTTTAAAATTGTTGAGATTCCGTCGTTTAATCGACGATTGGGAGCCTCACAAATGTGGACCATTGATTGAAGATAATCGGACCGTTGGATCGTGCCCAATTTTAATTATGTTGTAGCTGGTGTTGTGAGGAGTCTGTAGGTTCAGACGGATTGATGATCGGACGTCCCGATCATAAGTTATTAAATTTCAAAGTTAAGGCGATCGATCGCCATTCGATCGTGTAATGTAGAATTATCCGACCGTTGGATTGGGCCCAAATTGTTGCAGGGTGATGTTGGGACTATTTAGAGTCCATTGGTGAGATCGGATTTGGAATCCGAGGTTGTGGGCCAAAGGCGGATTTTTGGAGTGTCGGTTAGACATGTGGGACCCACGGGACCCAAATAGTGACCTTTTGGACAATGGGTGTCATTGGTCATGATTCGACGTCGACAGCACGTACGTCACAGTTTTGAAGTTTGTTGGACGAGATTTGATCGCTTTGGACCCCTGGTTGGTCCAAAGGGCATTTTCGTCATTAGTTGCGAAATCTTGGATTTTGGAGTTTTGTGCTAAGTTGAGTTATGTACTTTGCTTAGGTACTGTTGGAGTTTGAGTTGCTTGTGAAGGATTCGTTAAGTTGTTAAAGACGCAGCTTGGACGAGAGGTGAGTAAAACCATCCTAATCGTGAGTAAAATCACGAATTATTATATTTATTATAATGTGACCTTGGAGAATGTTAATGGCTATAATTAACATGTTGGTTGTGTTTTTATAAAATGTTTTAATTATTTTAAAAACACATGAACTTGTTCTTCAAGGGTTCATGCGGTAATTGAATTCTATTTTGTTTTGAATTAATTATTATTATTGGAGTTTTGGTGTTTAACCATATAACATATGTTGTGGATGTATGGTGGAAATTCATTCGTGAATAACCACATAAATATATATAATAATTATATATTGCTGTGATTGCTGTATTTGGCTATAAAACAATGTTTAATGTGAAACTACATTTTATATTGTTTTGGTGTTGGTGTTTTGGTGTTTTGGTGTTGATGGATTTAGGTGAGAATACCTTGAATCCCTTCTGAGTTTGTCAGGTGGGCATTCTCGTGGCAAATAATGAGGGATAAATTACCCTAGGGAGCAAGACCCAAGAACAGTTAGAGCTCTAGTCCTGGCGCCATCTAGTACTCATGACTGGCGTGTAATCATGAGTGAACACTACTATGGTGTTTTGTAGTGTTATAGATTAGAGGTTCATAGTATTCTCTCTTCTATCTGTCAAACAATTGACGTGTGAAAACTACTTTGAAATAAAGAGTTTTGGTGTGGTCACAGGTGGTGATCGTAACAGTTCTTTAAATAAAACAAAAGAATTGTGATTGTGATGATATTGATGATTATGATTACCTTGGTTATACAAGGATTGTGGTGTGCTAATGAAAGTGCATGTGTTTGTATATTATGTGTAATTGACATATTATACCTGTGGACGTGGTTTACTCATACGAGCTTTAGAAAGCTTACCGGGTTGTTCTGGGTGAACCCGGTGCACTATTCAATGGTGTAGGGGAAAATCCTGAGGTGGTAGAGACGGTGAGCAAGAGAATTAAGGTGAGGAGCAGGAGGCTCATTGGTGGTTCCACAGACTTTAAAGTGTGGTGTGAGAGTGTTGGTGAGTGTTAAACTTCCGCTGTGTGAAATAAGCTCTGAAGAGCAATGATTGTAAAATGATGATTGTTCATTTATTGTGTGAGTTTGTAATGTAATATTTGACTTAGAAGAATTGAGTCATTATTGACATTGTGGTTCGGAACAGTGGTGTTGTATCAAGAAAGAAAAGTTTAAATTTCTAGGTACTTTTGTTGAAGGTTCCGAGCTTCGCGTCCCGAATGTTGGTTGTTCTGTTTAAATTCGAGGTTAATGTTGTTGAAAATTCGGGGTGTGACAGTTTGGTATCAGAGCATGTGGTTCTGCTCTTGATGGAGTGTTAGAGCTTATGGTCAGCTCTGACAGGTTTGCTAACTGCTCAATGGTTTTGCCTTGTCGGAACTTTGGGTAAGTTCGGAGACCCTGTATGGTGTTTAACTCTAAGAAGGGTTTAGGTGTTAGAGGAATGGATCCTCTGTTGTTGTTGTGGTTGTATGTTAATTTCAAGCTTGTTTATTTTGAGATAATACTCAAGTATGGAATTAACAGTTTGTTGGTTGTTGGTCTTTTGCCAGAAGGATAATGGTTCAAGGCAGAGGTCGAGGCAGAGGTCGAGGCAGAGGCCGAGGCCGAGGCCAAGGGAGAGCTAGGGGTGAGGGCGAAGAGCAAGGAGCTGTTGAGACTACTTTTGAAATTCATGAGGAGTCTGAGGAGGAGATTGAAGAAGAAGCTCCTGCTGGTGCGCAAAATATGCGCAATGTGCCAATGGATGATCGTACAGCTGATCTATTTGCAGAGTTCTTGCGGGCACGGGAGCATGGTGTTCCTCCACCACCACCAGTGCCACCCGCAGATCCTTTCAGAATGTCCCAATTGGTTTATGAACTCAAGAAACTGGGAGTTAAACCCTTTGAGGGTAAAGTGGATGACATGAAGGCGGATAGGTGGATACGGAATCTTGAGAACTACTTCAAGATGTTGCGTATGACTGGTGTTGAGAAGACGAGTGCAGCTTCCTTTTACTTACAGGATGAGGCACGAGTGTGGTGGGATACGGTGGAAAGAGCACAGAATGTGGACCAGATGGATTGGGAAGAGTTTTTGGCACTCTTTTACAAGAAGTACTTTTCTGATACCGTAAGAGAGGAATTACAAATGGAGTTCATAAACTTGACGCAAGGGACCATGACTGTGAGGGAGTATGAGGCACGGTTTGCTGAGTTGTCTCGTTTTGCAGACCCTCTGAGTGAGTTGCAACAAACCCAGAAGTGTCAAAGGGGTTTGAATGCTTATGTGAAGAAGATGGTGACTGGTTTCCGCCACACGAAAATGGTGGATTTGGTGGAGTGTGCAGCTTCTATCGAAGCAAATAATAATGAGTTTAAGAAGAGTCTGGATGTCAAGAGAGATGTCAAAGGGAAAGGAAAGGCCCTAGCACAAAGTAGCACCACTGGAAATCAGGGAGGTGTTGGTAAGAAACAGAGGACGGGGTACTTGACTTGAGACCAGAAATGATGCACATGCTAAGCAAGCTGGGCCCATTAGATGTTATAACTGCAATGAGGTGGGCCATATGTCAATAAATTGCACCAAGCCTAAGGTGTATACATGCTTTACTTGTGGTCAGCCAGGACATATTGCTAAGAATTGCAAGAGTGAAAATAAACCGGGAGACAACAAAGACAAGGAAATGCCAGAGTCTTTGTCGTGGGTCAAAGGCAGGGGAACACTGGTGTGGAAGGTACAATAACTCTCTTTCATAATCTTGTGAGGGTTTTGTTTGATACTGGTGCATCACATTCTTTTATCTCTCGATTTGTTGTGAATGCGTTGGGATTAACTCCTAAATTGCTTGGTGTGCCTTTAACTGTTGAGTCACCTTTGGGTAATTCTGTGAAATTGATTTTGGTGTGTGAGTCTTGCCCATTGTTGATTGGTAATAAGGAGTTCCTTGCTGATTTAATTGTTCTGGATAATAACTCGTATGATATGATACTTGGTGTGGACTGGTTACGGTGTAATCATGCTGTAATTAATTGTCATGGAATGTTAGTGTCATTTCATACTCCTGGACAAGCGGTGGTTAGGCATAGGTGCATTAAAACTGATGCAACTATGAAGTTTGAGTTTCTAGCTCTTGTGGAAAGAGTAGAACGAGTTCCTGGCATTGGAAGATGTTCCTAAAGTATCTTTGTATCAGGATGTTTTCCAAGATATTGTGGGTTTGCCTCCAAGGAGGGTAGTAGAGTTTACTATTGAATTGATTCCGGAACGTCACCAATATCAAAGGCTCCATATAGAATGGCACCTACCGAGTTGAAAGAACTCAAGATTCAAATTGATGGTTTAGTGGCACAAGGGTTCATTAGACCGAGTACATCACCTTGGGGTGCACCTGTCCTATTTGTGATGAAAAAGGATCACACACTGAGATTATGTGTGGATTACAGAATGTTAAACAAGGTGACGATTAAAAATAAGTATCCGTTGCCAAGGATTGAAGATTTGTTTGATCAGTTGAAGGGGCAACTGTGTTCTCAAAGATTGATTTGAGGTCAGGATATCACCAAGTTAGGGTGAGGGAGGAAGATATTCCTAAGACAGCATTTCGAACCAGGTATGGACATTATGAGTTTGTTGTCATGCCTTTTGGGTTGACTAATGCACCTGCTGTGTTTATGGATTTGATGAACAGAATATTCGGTCCTTACTTGGATGATTTTGTTGTGGTGTTTGTGGATGATATTTTGATCTACTCAAAGAATGATGAAGATCATGATCGGCATCTTGAAATTGTTTTGGAAACACTAAGAAGGAATCAGTTGTATGCCAAGTATGAAAAGTGTGATTTTTGGCAGGATAAAGTAAAATTTCTCGGCCATGTGGTTTCTAAGGATGGGGTATCAGTGGATCCTTCTAAAGTGGAAGCAGTTATGAAGTGGAAACAGCCTGCTCCTACCGTGACTGAGATTCGTAGTTTCTTGGGTTTGGCCGGTTATTATCGGAGGTTTATTGAGGATTTCTCAAGTATTGCTGCACCTTTGACCAAGTTGACAAGGAAAGATGTGTTGTTCATTTGGAATGAGGATTGTGAGAAAGCCTTCAAGGAACTGAAGAAGAAATTGACTCCTACTGCTCCGTGTTGACAATTCCCTCTGGAGGAGGAGGATTGGTGATTTATAGTGATGCGTCTCTTCAGGGTTTGGGATGTGTGTTGATGCAGAATGGTAAAGTGGTTGCTTATGCATCTAGACAGCTGAAGGTGCATGAGAGAAACTACCCTACACATGATTTAGAATTGGCTGCAGTAGTGTTCGCCTTGAAAGTTTGGAGGCATTATTTGTATGGTGAGAAGTTTGAACTCTTTTCAGACCATAAGAGTTTAAAGTACCTCTTCTCTCAAAAGGAGCTGAACATGAGGCAAAGGAGATGGATGGAACTCATAAAGGATTATGATTTCACGTTGGAATATCATCCAGGGAAAGCTAATGTTGTTGCAGATGCATTGAGTCGCAAGCCTAGAGGAGTGGTCGCATCTCTGGAATGGCAGAGGAGTGGAGAATGCTGGAAATGGCAACAGAGGTGGACCTAGTACCAACTACAGTTGGAGGAGATATTTTTGGGGAGTATGACAGTTCAACCTAGCTTGATTAGTAAGGTGATTCAAGAGCAAGCTCAAGATGTGGGAATGCAAGCTAAAATGGTTGAGTTAACAATTGAACCAACTTTTATAGGTCCTTCTGAGTGGACAATTGGGAGTGATGGTGGTTTGAGATACAGAGGGAAGTTGTGCGTGCCTGAATATGAGAATCTTAAGAGAGAGATTTTGGATGAAGCTCATCGTTCTAAGTATACGGTTCATCCAGGGAGTACTAAGATGTACAAGGATCTTAAGAGACAATTCTGGTGGATTGCTATGAAAAGTGAGGTGGGACAGGATGTGACTAAATGTCTAACTTGTCAACGGGTGAAGGCAGAACATCAACGGCCATCAGGGTTGTTGAAACCTTTATCTATTCCTGTTTGGAAATGGGAAAATATTGCTATGGATTTCGTTGTGGGATTGCCTAAGACTTAAACAGAGTCACGATGCAATTTGGGTTATTGTGGACCGACTAACGAAATCAGCACATTTTCTGCCTGTATCTATGAAGTATTCAGTGGACACACTGAGTAAGCTCTACATTCGTGAGGTGGTGAAACTACACGGGATTCCTATATCCATTGTCTCGGATAGGGATGCTCGTTTCACTTCTAAGTTTTGGAGTAGTTTCCAAAAGGCCATGGGGACTAGATTGGATATGAGTACAGCTTTTCATCCTCAAACTGATGGTCAAACTGAACGAGTGAATCAAGTGATGGAGGATATGCTTCGAGCATGTGTCTTGGACTTCAAGGGAAGTTGGGATGAATATTTGGCTTTGATAGAATTTGCCTATAACAACAGTTATCACTCTAGTATTGGTATGGCACCGTATGAAGCATTGTATGGAAGGCCATGTAGATCACCTGTTTGTTGGGCTGAGGTAGGTGATAATAAAGTAATGGGTACTGAAGTAGTTCAAGAGACTACAGAGAAGGTTTCTATCATCAGGGATAGAATCCGCAGAGCACAGAGCCGTCAGAAGAGTTATGCAGATAAGAAACGGCGGAGTGTGGAATTTGAAGTTGGTGACCATGTGTTCTTGAAGGTTTCACCAATGAAGGGAGTAATAAGATTTGGTAAAAAGAAAGGGAAGTTATCTCCTAGATTTGTTGGACCTTTTGAAATTCTAGATAAGGTCGGTGAGTTGGCATATCGGTTGGCATTACCTCCAATGATGTCAAGTGTTCATAACGTGTTTCACGTGTCAATGTTAAGGAGGTATGTTAAGGATGCTTCACACGTAATTGATTACGGTACTGTTGAAGTCAATGGAGATGCAACTTATGTAGAGGCACCTGACGCATCTTGGACAGGATGACCAAACAGCTTAGGACAACTCAAGTGGATTTGGTCAAAGTGTTGTGGAGTCACCATGACGAGGGTGATGCTTCTTGGGAATTGGAGTCTGAAATGAGGAAGAAGTATCCTCATCTTTTTGAGGACCAGGGGGGTTGAATTTCGGGACGAAATTCCTTTAAGGAGGGTAGAATGTAATACCCTCAAAAATAATATTTGGTTTTATTATTTTTGTGGAAAATATTATTAAGTCATGTGACTATTTTGGATGTTGTATGACTTTGGTTTGATGTAAAAATATTGGAATTAAGTGACTTAATCACAAATTGGGACAAAAATACCTTTATGATTAAGTTTATGATTTTACAAAGGAAGTACAAGAAATTGAAGTGAGAAAATTATGATTTTTGATTTGGAAAATCGAGATTGATCTCACGAACGCGTAGGCGCAAACGGTTCGTGAATCCGAGTTGAAACGAAGAAGTTATACTCGTTTGAAATTTCAGGGACTAAATTGCAAACAGAGACTTTGCCTATAAATTTCAGAGGGGCACTGTTTGGATTCATATTTTGCAATTCAATCCGGAAGTTTGAGAGCTCGTCGGAGAGGCGATTTCCGGCGGCTTCTGCGGCGGCGTACGGTGGCGGTGATCGACACCACCAACCCAGATCGATAGCCTGTTACCTCGTGAACATAACCCAAGAAGAATCGGAGCCATCGGAGGTGCGGTGAAGGTACGGTGGTGCCTCGAAGTTGGTTCGTCAATAATGAAGTCAACAACTTCAACCGACGGTTTGAGCCACTTACACTTCGAATTGGACCTCGAGGTAAGAATTAAAGTTGTTCTACTCAGTATTACGAACATTTTGGCATAGGTCTTGACCGGCGATTCTAAGGTTGGTCCGTCGCGAGAATAGTACCCAAACCACCACCGGCGGTGGCGGCGCGTGGCGGCGCTGGGTGGCGATTCTGAGTTAGGGCTTTAGAGACAGAATGTAGTGCTGGAGTTACTGAACATGTTTGTATGTTTAAAATTGTTGAGATTCCGTCGTTTAATCGACGATTTTGAGCCTCACAAATGTGGACCATTGATTGAAGATAATCGGACCGTTGGATCGTGCCCAATTTTAATTATGTTGTAGCTGGTGTTGTGAGGAGTCTGTAGGTTCAGACGGATTGATGATTCGGACGTCCCGATCATAAGTTATTAAATTTCAAAGTTAAGGCGATCGATCGCCATTCGATCGTGTAATGTAGAATTATCCGACCGTTGGATTGGGCCCAAATTGTTGCAGGGTGATGTTGGGACTATTTAGAGTCCATTGGTGAGATCGGATTTGGAATCCGAGGTTGTGGGCCAAAGGCGGATTTTTGGAGTGTCGGTTAGACATGTGGGACCCACGGACCCAAATAGTGACCTTTTGGACAATGGGTGTCATTGGTCATGATTCGACGTCGACAGCACGTACGTCACAGTTTTGAAGTTTGTTGGACGAGATTTGATCGCTTTGGACCCCCTGTTGGTCCAAAGGGCATTTTCGTCATTAGTTGCGAAATCTTGGATTTTGGAGTTTTGTGCTAAGTTGAGTTATGTACTTTGCTTAGGTACTGTTGGAGTTTGAGTTGCTTGTGAAGGATTCGTTAAGTTGTTAAAGGCGAGCTTGGACGAGAGGTGAGTAAAACCATCCTAATCGTGAGTAAAATCACGAATTATTATATTTATTATAATGTGACCTTGGAGAATGTTAATGGCTATAATTAACATGTTGGTTGTGTTTTTATAAAATGTTTTAATTATTTTAAAAACACATGAACTTGTTCTTCAAGGGTTCATGCGGTAATTGAATTCTATTTTGTTTTGAATTAATTATTATTATTGGAGTTTTGGTGTTTAACCATATAACATATGTTGTGGATGTATGGTGGAAATTCATTCGTGAATAACCACATAAATATATATAATAATTATATATTGCTGTGATTGCTGTATTTGGCTATAAAACAATGTTTAATGTGAAACTACATTTTATATTGTTTTGGTGTTGGTGTTTTGGTGTTTTGGTGTTGATGGATTTAGGTGAGAATACCTTGAATCCCTTCTGAGTTTGTCAGGTGGGCATTCTCGTGGCAAATAATGAGGGATAAATTACCCTAGGGAGCAAGACCCAAGAACAGTTAGAGCTCTAGTCTGGCGCCATCTAGTACTCATGACTGGCGTGTAATCATGAGTGAACACTACTATGGTGTTTTGTAGTGTTATAGATTAGAGGTTCATAGTATTCTCTCTTCTATCTGTCAAACAATTGACGTGTGAAAACTACTTTGAAATAAAGAGTTTTGGTGTGGTCACAGGTGGTGATCGTAAAGGTTCTTTAAATAAAACAAAAGAATTGTGATTGTGATGATATTGATGATTATGATTACCTTGGTTATACAAGGATTGTGGTGTGCTAATGAAAGTGCATGTGTTTGTATATTATGTGTAATTGACATATTATACCTGTGGACGTGGTTTACTCATACGAGCTTTAGAAAGCTTACCGGGTTGTTCCTGGTGAACCCGGTGCACTATTCAATGGTGTAGGGGAAAATCCTGAGGTGGTAGAGACGGTGAGCAAGAGAATTAAGGTGAGGAGCAGGAGGCTCATTGGTGGTTCCACAGACTTTAAAGTGTGGTGTGAGAGTGTTGGTGAGTGTTAAACTTCCGCTGTGTGAAATAAGCTCTGAAGAGCAATGATTGTAAAATGATGATTGTTCATTTATTGTGTGAGTTTGTAATGTAATATTTGACTTAGAAGAATTGAGTCATTATTGACATTGTGGTTCGGAACAGTGGTGTTGTATCAAGAAAGAAAAGTTTAAATTTCTAGGTACTTTTGTTGAAGGTTCCGAGCTTCGCGTCCCGAATGTTGGTTGTTCCGTTTAAATTCGCAGGTTAATGTTGTTGAAAATTCGGGGTGTGACAGTTTGGTATCAGAGCATGTGGTTCTGCTCTTATGGAGTGTTAGAGCTTATGGTCAGCTCTGCAGTTTGCTAACTGCTCAATGGTTTTGCCTTGTCGGAACTTTGGGTAAGTTCGGAGACCTGGATGGTGTTTAACTCTAAGAAGGGTTTAGGTGTTAGAGGAATGGATCCTCTGTTGTTGTTGTGGTTGTATGTTAATTTCAAGCTTGTTTATTTTGAGATAATACTCAAGTATGGAATTAACAGTTTGTTGGTTGTTGGTCTTTTGCCAGAAGGATAATGGTTCAAGGCAGAGGTCGAGGCAGAGGTCGAGGCAGAGGCCGAGGCCGAGGCCAAGGCAGAGCTAGGGGTGAGGGCGAAGAGCAAGGAGCTGTTGAGACTACTTTTGAAATTCATGAGGAGTCTGAGGAGGAGATTGAAGAAGAAGCTCCTGCTGGTGCGCAAAATATGCGCAATGTGCCAATGGATGATCGTACAGCTGATCTATTTGCAGAGTTCTTGCGGGCACGGGAGCATGGTGTTCCTCCACCACCACCAGTGCCACCCGCAGATCCTTTCAGAATGTCCCAATTGGTTTATGAACTCAAGAAACTGGGAGTTAAACCCTTTGAGGGTAAAGTGGATGACATGAAGGCGGATAGGTGGATACGGAATCTTGAGAACTACTTCAAGATGTTGCGTATGACTGGTGTTGAGAAGACGAGTGCAGCTTCCTTTTACTTACAGGATGAGGCACGAGTGTGGTGGGATACGGTGGAAAGAGCACAGAATGTGGACCAGATGGATTGGGAAGAGTTTTTGGCACTCTTTTACAAGAAGTACTTTTCTTATACCGTAAGAGAGGAATTACAAATGGAGTTCATAAACTTGACGCAAGGGACCATGACTGTGAGGGAGTATGAGGCACGGTTTGCTGAGTTGTCTCGTTTTGCAGACCCTCTGAGTGAGTTGCAACAAACCCAGAAGTGTCAAAGGGGTTTGAATGCTTATGTGAAGAAGATGGTGACTGGTTTCCGCCACACGAAAATGGTGGATTTGGTGGAGTGTGGCTTCTATCGAAGCAAATAATAATGAGTTTAAGAAGAGTCTGGATGTCAAGAGAGATGTCAAAGGGAAAGGAAAGGCCCTAGCACAAAGTAGCACCACTGGGAATCAGGGAGGTGTTGGTAAGAAACAGAGGACGGGGTACTTGACCTTGAACTAGAAATGATGCACATGCTAAGCAAGCTGGGCCCATTAGATGTTATAACTGCAATGAGGTGGGCCATATGTCAATAAATTGCACCAAGCCTAAGGTGTATACATGCTTTACTTGTGGTCAGCCAGGACATATTGCTAAGAATTGCAAGAGTGAAAATAAACCGGGAGACAACAAAGACAAGGAAATGCCAGAGTCTTTGTCGTGGGTCAAAGGCAGGGGAACACTGGTGTGGAAGGTACAATAACTCTCTTTCATAATCTTGTGAGGGTTTTGTTTGATACTGGTGCATCACATTCTTTTATCTCTCGATTTGTTGTGAATGCGTTGGGATTAACTCCTAAATTGCTTGGTGTGCCTTTAACTGTTGAGTCACCTTTGGGTAATTCTGTGAAATTGATTTTGGTGTGTGAGTCTTGCCCATTGTTGATTGGTAATAAGGAGTTCCTTGCTGATTTAATTGTTCTGGATAATAACTCGTATGATATGATACTTGGTGTGGACTGGTTACGGTGTAATCATGCTGTAATTAATTGTCATGGAATGTTAGTGTCATTTCATACTCCTGGACAAGCGGTGGTTAGGCATAGGTGCATTAAAACTGATGCAACTATGAAGTTTGAGTTTCTAGCTCTTGTGGAAAGAGTAGAACGAGTTCTGGCATTGGAAGATGTTCCTAAAGTATCTTTGTATCAGGATGTTTTCCAAGATATTGTGGGTTTGCCTCCAAGGAGGGTAGTAGAGTTTACTATTGAATTGATTCCGGGAACGTCACCAATATCAAAGGCTCCATATAGAATGGCACCTACCGAGTTGAAAGAACTCAAGATTCAAATTGATGGTTTAGTGGCACAAGGGTTCATTAGACCGAGTACATCACCTTGGGGTGCACCTGTCCTATTTGTGATGAAAAAGGATCACACACTGAGATTATGTGTGGATTACAGAATGTTAAACAAGGTGACGATTAAAAATAAGTATCCGTTGCCAAGGATTGAAGATTTGTTTGATCAGTTGAAGGGGCAACTGTGTTCTCAAAGATTGATTTGAGGTCAGGATATCACCAAGTTAGGGTGAGGGAGGAAGATATTCCTAAGACAGCATTTCGAACCAGGTATGGACATTATGAGTTTGTTGTCATGCCTTTTGGGTTGACTAATGCACCTGCTGTGTTTATGGATTTGATGAACAGAATATTCGGTCCTTACTTGGATGATTTTGTTGTGGTGTTTGTGGATGATATTTTGATCTACTCAAAGAATGATGAAGATCATGATCGGCATCTTGAAATTGTTTTGGAAACACTAAGAAGGAATCAGTTGTATGCCAAGTATGAAAAGTGTGATTTTTGGCAGGATAAAGTAAAATTTCTCGGCCATGTGGTTTCTAAGGATGGGGTATCAGTGGATCCTTCTAAAGTGGAAGCAGTTATGAAGTGGAAACAGCCTGCTCCTGTGACTGAGATTCGTAGTTTCTTGGGTTTGGCCGGTTATTATCGGAGGTTTATTGAGGATTTCTCAAGTATTGCTGCACCTTTGACCAAGTTGACAAGGAAAGATGTGTTGTTCATTTGGAATGAGGATTGTGAGAAAGCCTTCAAGGAACTGAAGAAGAAATTGACTCCTGCTCCTGTGTTGACAATTCCCTCGGGAGGAGGAGGATTGGTGATTTATAGTGATGCGTCTCTTCAGGGTTTGGGATGTGTGTTGATGCAGAATGGTAAAGTGGTTGCTTATGCATCTAGACAGCTGAAGGTGCATGAGAGAAACTACCCTACACATGATTTAGAATTGGCTGCAGTAGTGTTCGCCTTGAAAGTTTGGAGGCATTATTTGTATGGTGAGAAGTTTGAACTCTTTTCAGACCATAAGAGTTTAAAGTACCTCTTCTCTCAAAAGGAGCTGAACATGAGGCAAAGGAGATGGATGGAACTCATAAAGGATTATGATTTCACGTTGGAATATCATCCAGGGAAAGCTAATGTTGTTGCAGATGCATTGAGTCGCAAGCCTAGAGGAGTGGTCGCATCTGGAATGGCACAGGAGTGGAGAATGCTGGAAATGGCAACAGAGGTGGACCTAGTACCAACTACAGTTGGAGGAGATATTTTTCTGGGGAGTATGACAGTTCAACCTAGCTTGATTAGTAAGGTGATTCAAGAGCAAGCTCAAGATGTGGGAATGCAAGCTAAAATGGTTGAGTTAACAATTGAACCAACTTTTATAGGTCCTTCTGAGTGGACAATTGGGAGTGATGGTGGTTTGAGATACAGAGGGAAGTTGTGCGTGCCTGAATATGAGAATCTTAAGAGAGAGATTTTGGATGAAGCTCATCGTTCTAAGTATACGGTTCATCCAGGGAGTACTAAGATGTACAAGGATCTTAAGAGACAATTCTGGTGGATTGCTATGAAAAGTGAGGTGGGACAGGATGTGACTAAATGTCTAACTTGTCAACGGGTGAAGGCAGAACATCAACGGCCATCAGGGTTGTTGAAACCTTTATCTATTCCTGTTTGGAAATGGGAAAATATTGCTATGGATTTCGTTGTGGGATTGCCTAAGACTAAACAGAGTCACGATGCAATTTGGGTTATTGTGGACCGACTAACGAAATCAGCACATTTTCTGCCTGTATCTATGAAGTATTCAGTGGACACACTGAGTAAGCTCTACATTCGTGAGGTGGTGAAACTACACGGGATTCCTATATCCATTGTCTCCTAGATAGGGATGCTCGTTTCACTTCTAAGTTTTGGAGTAGTTTCCAAAAGGCCATGGGGACTAGATTGGATATGAGTACAGCTTTTCATCCTCAAACTGATGGTCAAACTGAACGAGTGAATCAAGTGATGGAGGATATGCTTCGAGCATGTGTCTTGGACTTCAAGGGAAGTTGGGATGAATATTTGGCTTTGATAGAATTTGCCTATAACAACAGTTATCACTCTAGTATTGGTATGGCACCGTATGAAGCATTGTATGGAAGGCCATGTAGATCACCTGTTTGTTGGGCTGAGGTAGGTGATAATAAAGTAATGGGTACTGAAGTAGTTCAAGAGACTACAGAGAAGGTTTCTATCATCAGGGATAGAATCCGCAGAGCACAGAGCCGTCAGAAGAGTTATGCAGATAAGAAACGGCGGAGTGTGGAATTTGAAGTTGGTGACCATGTGTTCTTGAAGGTTTCACCAATGAAGGGAGTAATAAGATTTGGTAAAAAGAAAGGGAAGTTATCTCCTAGATTTGTTGGACCTTTTGAAATTCTAGATAAGGTCGGTGAGTTGGCATATCGGTTGGCATTACCTCCAATGATGTCAAGTGTTCATAACGTGTTTCACGTGTCAATGTTAAGGAGGTATGTTAAGGATGCTTCACACGTAATTGATTACGGTACTGTTGAAGTCAATGGAGATGCAACTTATGTAGAGGCACCTGTACGCATCTTGGACAGGATGACCAAACAGCTTAGGACAACTCAAGTGGATTTGGTCAAAGTGTTGTGGAGTCACCATGACGAGGGTGATGCTTCTTGGGAATTGGAGTCTGAAATGAGGAAGAAGTATCCTCATCTTTTTGAGGACGAGGGGGGTTGAATTTCGGGACGAAATTCCTTTAAGGAGGGTAGAATGTAATACCCTCAAAAATAATATTTGGTTTTATTATTTTTGTGGAAAATATTATTAAGTCATGTGACTATTTTGGATGTTGTATGACTTTGGTTTGATGTAAAAATATTGGAATTAAGTGACTTAATCACAAATTGGGACAAAAATACCTTTATGATTAAGTTTATGATTTTACAAAGGAAGTACAAGAAATTGAAGTGAGAAAATTATGATTTTTGATTTGGAAAATCGAGATTGATCTCACGAACGCGTAGGCGCAAACGGTTCGTGAATCCGAGTTGAAACGAAGAAGTTATACTCGTTTGAAATTTCAGGGACTAAATTGCAAACAGAGACTTTGCCTATAAATTTCAGAGGGGCACTGTTTGGATTCATATTTTGCAATTCAATCCGGAAGTTTGAGAGCTCGTCGGAGAGGCGATTTCCGGCGGCTTCTGCGGCGGCGTACGGTGGCGGTGATCGACACCACCAACCCAGATCGATAGCCTGTTACCTCGTGAACATAACCCAAGAAGAATCGGAGCCATCGGAGGTGCGGTGAAGGTACGGTGGTGCTGCGAAGTTGGTTCGTCAATAATGAAGTCAACAACTTCAACCGACGGTTTGAGCCACTTACACTTCGAATTGGACCTCGAGGTAAGAATTAAAGTTGTTCTACTCAGTATTACGAACATTTTGGCATAGGTCTTGACCGGCGATTCTAAGGTTGGTCCGTCGCGAGAATAGTACCCAAACCACCACCGGCGGTGGCGGCGCGTGGCGGCGCTGGGTGGCGATTCTGAGTTAGGGCTTTAGAGACAGAATGTAGTGCTGGAGTTACTGAACATGTTTGTATGTTTAAAATTGTTGAGATTCCGTCGTTTAATCGACGATTTGAGCCTCACAAATGTGGACCATTGATTGAAGATAATCGGACCGTTGGATCGTGCCCAATTTTAATTATGTTGTAGCTGGTGTTGTGAGGAGTCTGTAGGTTCAGACGGATTGATGATCGGACGTCCCGATCATAAGTTATTAAATTTCAAAGTTAAGGCGATCGATCGCCATTCGATCGTGTAATGTAGAATTATCCGACCGTTGGATTGGGCCCAAATTGTTGCAGGGTGATGTTGGGACTATTTAGAGTCCATTGGTGAGATCGGATTTGGAATCCGAGGTTGTGGGCCAAAGGCGGATTTTTGGAGTGTCGGTTAGACATGTGGGACCCAGCTGGACCCAAATAGTGACCTTTTGGACAATGGGTGTCATTGGTCATGATTCGACGTCGACAGCACGTACGTCACAGTTTTGAAGTTTGTTGGACGAGATTTGATCGCTTTGGACCCCGGTTGGTCCAAAGGGCATTTTCGTCATTAGTTGCGAAATCTTGGATTTTGGAGTTTTGTGCTAAGTTGAGTTATGTACTTTGCTTAGGTACTGTTGGAGTTTGAGTTGCTTGTGAAGGATTCGTTAAGTTGTTAAAGACGCAGCTTGGACGAGAGGTGAGTAAAACCATCCTAATCGTGAGTAAAATCACGAATTATTATATTTATTATAATGTGACCTTGGAGAATGTTAATGGCTATAATTAACATGTTGGTTGTGTTTTTATAAAATGTTTTAATTATTTTAAAAACACATGAACTTGTTCTTCAAGGGTTCATGCGGTAATTGAATTCTATTTTGTTTTGAATTAATTATTATTATTGGAGTTTTGGTGTTTAACCATATAACATATGTTGTGGATGTATGGTGGAAATTCATTCGTGAATAACCACATAAATATATATAATAATTATATATTGCTGTGATTGCTGTATTTGGCTATAAAACAATGTTTAATGTGAAACTACATTTTATATTGTTTTGGTGTTGGTGTTTTGGTGTTTTGGTGTTGATGGATTTAGGTGAGAATACCTTGAATCCCTTCTGAGTTTGTCAGGTGGGCATTCTCGTGGCAAATAATGAGGGATAAATTACCCTAGGGAGCAAGACCCAAGAACAGTTAGAGCTCTAGTCTCGGCGCCATCTAGTACTCATGACTGGCGTGTAATCATGAGTGAACACTACTATGGTGTTTTGTAGTGTTATAGATTAGAGGTTCATAGTATTCTCTTCTTCTCTCTGTCAAACAATTGACGTGTGAAAACTACTTTGAAATAAAGAGTTTTGGTGTGGTCACAGGTGGTGATCGTAAGGTTCTTTAAATAAAACAAAAGAATTGTGATTGTGATGATATTGATGATTATGATTACCTTGGTTATACAAGGATTGTGGTGTGCTAATGAAAGTGCATGTGTTTGTATATTATGTGTAATTGACATATTATACTGTGGACGTGGTTTACTCATACGAGCTTTAGAAAGCTTACCGGGTTGTTCCTGGTGAACCCGGTGCACTATTCAATGGTGTAGGGGAAAATCCTGCAGGTGGTAGAGACGGTGAGCAAGAGAATTAAGGTGAGGAGCAGGAGGCTCATTGGTGGTTCCAGAGACTTTAAAGTGTGGTGTGAGAGTGTTGGTGAGTGTTAAACTTCCGCTGTGTGAAATAAGCTCTGAAGAGCAATGATTGTAAAATGATGATTGTTCATTTATTGTGTGAGTTTGTAATGTAATATTTGACTCAGAAGAATTGAGTCATTATTGACATTGTGGTTCGGAACAGTGGTGTTGTATCAAGAAAGAAAAGTTTAAATTTCTAGGTACTTTTGTTGAAGGTTCCGAGCTTCGCGTCCCGAATGTTGGTTGTTCTGTTAAATTTAAGGTTAATGTTGTTGAAAATTCGGGGTGTGACACCAAGGCCATTGCTGGCCTTACAATAGCTCTAGATATCCAAATTATAGTGATGAAATAAAGAGAGTCATCTATAAACCACTGTGAGCCGTTTGATCATATTTAGTATAATAGAAATGAAGATTTTAATATAAAATGATATTTTATTAAAACAAAAAAAGTGGTATTTGGTATCATTTCAAAATGCCTTTTCATGTTTTGTCTAATAAGAAGCACGTTGTTGGAATTATTCAGGCTCTGTACAGGACATCCTGCACAAAGGATTTCTATTGTGGGAGTTACTTCAATTTGGGAGAAAGTATTCAAGCCAGCCCACATATATAGGGCAGTGCCTTATACCTTGTTCATTTTAGTTTTACAACTGCAAACACAGTCAATTGATTTATATATACAAAGCATGCATTGCCTTCAAATTCATCTTGGTGCCAAGTATGTATGTTTGCAATAACGCACGCTAGTGCCCAGGGGTTTTGAATCTGAGACAACTGGTCTTAGGCCAAACATACTTTTCCACTATGGTATGACCCCGTTGGCTATTTAAAAAGTAAGTTGCTTGTTGTCTTCTATGTTGAGTGTCAAAAGAAAATCATTCAAGCAAGCAGTGGAGTTTCTTACAGAATTAGGAAGTGGGAAACTTGTTTAGGTTATAATGGAAGTTCAAAATCCAACCTGCTCTTGTATGATCTTCCAGCTTAGACACCAAAGATATCAATAAATACACAAATCTTCTTCTCTGTCTAGCACACAACTCTTCTTTCTATTTTTCATATATTCTATTTGGGACAGAAGAAGCAAAGTAGTGCTCGTATGTCGACCCAAAGAAATGAACAAAAACTGAACTTAGGAACCAAATCACAAACACAGAGTAATCAAATTAAACAAAAACTGAAAAAGTTTGAACAACAACACAATGTATCACATGAACTAAAATCAAATCTACATAACTAAAAACCAGAAGAAGAGTGTATCCCAAGTCACTTTTATACCAGTGGTAAACTGAAAGAGATTAAAATAGGAGTTTTACATTCACCGTATCAAAATTGGTAAAATATAACTCACTTGTGAGAACCATAACCATTCATCCCCAATTCGACTTCACCGGCCTTCTGTATTGCCAAGTTTCTTTCTTTTTTAATCTCTTCATCAACATCATCATCTTCAGAATCCAAAGTAAACTGGCTCTGATTACCAAATTGATGCGTTTCGGCGCCAAGCGGCTTATAGCTTGAAAAATCACCCCTGCCACCACTTTTCTTACCAATAATTGAGTACACTCCCACAACCAAAACCACTAGAAGAGCAAGGTGGCAATTGAACTGAAGTGTGACAATGGCTCTAGCCCTGTGATATTCAGGGTGTCCCTTACACCTCACTGTGTAATTCCCTCGGCTCTTTTCGTGCAAAGAACACCCGTGAGCTATCAAATTGGTGTACAAAGAAATACCCATTTGCAAAAACCAAGTTCCTTGCAGAAGTAACCCAACCCCACGAGCCAATTTTGGGTAATTCGATTTTGGGTTGTTGAATTCAAGCATTGTGGAGAATATACAAACGGCAATTGGAACAAGCAACATATCAAAGTACCGATTTTCAATCCCACTAGTGTCGTTTTTTCGAAGGTAAAACAGTAAAAATTCTTCAATGAAAGCGGAAAGACCAACCAAACTGAGCAACGAACAAGGCAAAGTGGAATTTGTGAAGTTTACCAGGAGACCCGTGATTGCGTAGAGCAAGAAGAGCGAGGCGATTGCCATCACATGTAATTGGAGGGCTGAGCCGACTCGGTCACTCGCGTCGTTTGCGTCAAAGAATGAAACCAAAGAATTTAGAACGAAAAGTAACGAGATGACAGAGGCAGCGAGATAATAAATCGACGACGTGCGAGATTGGATGCTCGTCTGCGTTCTTGAATTTGAGGATTGTGAAGATGGAGGTGACGACGGAGTTGAATCTTGGTCTGGGATTTGGATTGAGGTAGAAATGGCTTCGTATGCACCCATCAGAATAAGGCCGCAGCCTGCTGCTGCAAAAGTGAGAAACCCCATTCTTGATCTTCGTCTTCTTCTTCTTTTCTTCTTCTCAGTTACAGAGGAAGCGATCTTGAAGGCCTCCAATCGAGGGTTTCGTTTTCTGAGATGGTCTTGTTGGTATGCGTCATGTCAGATTCTGGGTTTGTATCGTTGTTATTTCCGCTGACAATTGTAGCACACCGCTGACTTTTCGGTTGGTTCCTCATTCGCATTCTGCTTCCGCGAACCTCAGACCCGCCTCTCAGGTGGGCAACTACCAGACTGTATTCATTATTGGACCCAATCAAAGCCCAACTTATAGAGCCCTTTTTCTCGTAAACGGGTTCTTCTATATATGGACTTGCCTAATTCGTCTTACTCTTTTTTGATAAAAGGATATTCCAAACTATTTTACGGTATCGAGAGAAGAATCAAACTCGAGTAAAAAAAGACTTTGATCAATCTGCGTAACCCACATCTGTTTGTATTTCTTTTCATCTTTCGTTTCAGTAATGTTACAATACAAATAGTGACCCCATGCATGATGCATCCTACAATTATCAAAGGTTGAAAACGATCCCACACGCATACAACTTTCGCTAGCACAACTCTTTTTTCTTTTTTTTTTTTCAGTTATCGTTGTGATCCTTGTGACTTGTGACGTGTGAGTGTTGTACAAGCTCCACCTGGACAATTCATGTGAAATATGAAAGAAAAGAGAACAAAATGGAAGAAAAAAAAACGTGGGCCGGAGAAGATAGAGGCATTATCCGCAATAAAACTGATAAACGGATAGGCCCAAACCCATGCTGGGGGACCCATCCCTTGTCGATCTCCCCAAGAGGCTGCAATTCAGTGCATGCGAACTCTTTAGTCATGTCTGCAACGTACTCTTCTTTTTTTCCTTTTAATTTTGTAAAATATTTATTTCCATACTTCCCTTCTTATATTTTGTAAAACCAAAATTTATTTCTTAGCTAGGATCAAGATTAATTTTGCTTGGCTTTAGATGTCCACAAGGGATCAAGCGCCATTGGAGTGTCACAAGCGTCAGAAAAATAAACTAAAATATTTGTATTTGAAAACATGGTATGATTTTCTTTTGTATTATTAGGTACAAAGTAAATTACAACGGATACTCTATGAATTTTAAACCCGAAAAAGTAAAAATTTAAACCACACATAACTCAAAAATGAAAATTGTTAAACTATACGTGTAAAAGTTAATAACCAATATTAACGGAAATGATCTACTACCATATTTATCTCTCTGGAATTGTGACATAAGTGGAAAATCATGGTAGAATAGGAGTATATTGCTATCTTTTTTTCTTATATAAAAAAATGTGTGTATGCAATTAAACATATCTTAGGTTATATCACAAAAAAACTATTTTGATCGATTATTCTTAGGTTGTATGATTTGTGAGAAGAAAAAAGAAATCCTAGACCCGCTTGCAGAAGATATAACCTCCCCTCATGGCTTTTAGCTGCAAGAAAGCACGCAACTGGTAGTTGGACCCGTCATCAGCCTGTAGATTTTGTGTATAAATACATATCTCCTTCTTTCCTCTCTACACACAAAGACAAGGACGAAAACACTACAGAGCCATGAAGATCAAAGGTCTTGTTCACTTTGTTTATGCAATCTACTTGGTTTCTGTCCTGTTGGGTATCCATGGACCTGTACACGGGCGGCTACTCTCACTGAAGAAACCCGACCCGGAAAATGCTGCCGCCACTGCTCGTTGGTTGGTCTCTCAGAATTCCTGGGGTGTCTTAAAGTATAATCTCTATCTCTCTCTCTCTCTCTCTCTCTCTCTGCTATTGGTCTATATTATCGTATGAAGAAATGCTTTAAGTTAAATTGGGGGCTCAGTTTTGCTACAATAACTGGCTTCTGGGTCGATTATATTATATGTTTTTTGTTTTTCATTTTTTGGTTTCCAATTAGCCGGAAATATGATCTTATTTGGCTATGTGATTGCTATAATTTCTTGCAATTTAGTTTATGTGTGTTAATGAAGGAAGGAATTGATGCTGCAATTGGGTGCTACAGGAACATGGATAATTTATCAATAAGTCAACCCAAATTATGTGAAGGAAAGAAAGGAAGGAACTTTTCTGCTCCTGAAATTTAACAGAACACCATTGAATCAATATGATCTAAACAAGTTTCATTCTTCTTAATACAAATGTCAAATAGAAATCTGATAACTGTTCAATTGTTTATTACAAGTCCCAATTGCTTGTCAATCTTGCTTGAAAAATATTGACTTGTGTTTTTGTGATATATTGAAGCTCACTTGTCATTTTGTTTTTGCAGTACAATCTCAAGCGAATTGGGAGGAGCACCCTTTGGGTAAGTTTTTCTATTGCTTATTATTCTTATCTATATTCTTGCGTTACTTCCTCATATATTAGCTGCTTGTGTTTCAAGTTTCAACTGCTGTCTTCAGATATAATACCTAGTGGCTAATTGCAAGATTAGCCCCAAACGAAAAGAATTTTTGCTGGGTTGGCTTGAGGCATGACATGAAAATTTTGTTTTGTTTCTTATTCTGCCCCTTAGGAGGAAAGTGTTTCCATAAAGATCACTGACAGGAGAGTGCGCTTGTAATGCATATTGCCATTTTCTTCACTCTGTGATTCTAATTTTGATAGATTCATTCATTTTGCCTTTTCCTCCAAATAATGCTCCATGTTTGGCTGAAGCCCTTGTATTTGAAGGTCAAAATAATAATAAAAAACAATGCAGGAATGTGGTCTCGTTAGCGATGGAGAGCCCGGAAAAGGTAGGGGTATCCCATACTTCTACTTGACAACTTTGGATCCCACTGCAAGAAATGCACTGAAAGACCAGAGGGCTTCGTTGACAATTAGTGAACATCCTATTGGAACCTGTGGGAAGACAGACCCTGAGAACCCCACTTGTGCAAAGATTACGCTTACAGGAAAGGTGTGTTGCAACAGCAAGTTTATTTTTTATCCATGCTATCCTGAGGGAAACTAGGAATCACGTTAATTTTGACTAACCTGGAACCTTTGGTTTTGTTTAGTTGAAGATTGCTGATAAAGATTCCAAAGAAACAGAGTTTGCTAAGAATGCCTTGTTCTCAAAGCATCCAGAGATGAAGGGTAATTACACATATATTTCACATACCACCTGCAGTTGTTTCATAATTTCATTGTTCATATATTTTGCTCACCAACTAAAGAGATTTTTATTTATGTTGGACGGTGAACAGATTGGCCCAAGAATCACAACTTCGAGTTCTTCAAATTAGACATTGAGAATATCTTCTTGATTGATTGGTTTGGTGGTCCAAAACCTCTCACAGTGGATCAATACCTTCACACCCAAACGTGAGTGTCAAAGTAGCAATACCATGTTTGATATAGCTGATACATAGAAGAAGAAAAAAAAAGTACCCAAAATTTAATGTAGTCTCATGTGATAATATTTGAATAAATAAATTTACTTTCTTTTCTCAAATGCGGATTTTAAGTTTCTGTTTGGTTTTCTGCTTCCTGAAAATGTGTGTCTGTCGTCTACAGGACAGAATACGCCTTCATTCTGGGATTTCTCATCTAACTGTGATTCTCCCTCTTGCATGTTTATGAGCTGGATCTGCATTTAAATTGTGCATAATGATTCTATTGTAAATCAGAAAACACAACTGTAATTGTATATAGTCCATGTAATCTCTATAAATCGTCACACAAGTAAGTGTGCCGTCCAATCATAATGATTTGTTTGTACAAGGGGACTAATTTTTCTTTCTGTGGTATAAGCCGAAAATGTAAATTAGCATGCTGTTTGTAACAATAATTTGTGGTTGATTCACACAATGGAATGGACCGGTATGTATTCTCAGGGATGTTTTCAGTGCCTTGTAAAAGGCATATTTCACTAAAGGCTGCTGTTAAATTTGTACTGTGATTGGAACATTATTTTGGATTTCGTTTAATAGCACCCTATTATAAATTATTTCGGAGAATATTTTTTGAGAATATTTTTAGAGAATGAAAACAAGAAAATTAATTTGCATTTTCAGGAAATGAAAATGCTGGTAAATTAATTAGAAAACATTTTTAGAAAACAAAAACAATGAAAACGTGTATGGTAGTACAATTTGAAATAATAATATGTGAGTTATTTTTATGAAAACGTTTTCCACGAGAATGAAAACAATTTTTTTCTGTTTTCTATAAGTACACTTGAACTTATTTTCATTTTATGAAAACATTCTCAGTGTTTTTCTGTTTTGGTCGCGAACGTAATTTTGCCTCATTTTTGTTCTCTGAAAATGAAAACAACCTCTTAAAACGTTACCAAAATGGCCCTTAACACTTATGAAAGATGAAGAAAATTCATTTGGATTAGATTAATGGAATCATGGCTCAATATTTTTTGATATTCAATCAGTCTCAATTTTTCTTTTTATTTATTTATTTGATCGGATGGTCCTTTTTGTTTAAATTTTTTTAAAGGCAGATCGGATGGTCTCAATTTTATTTGGTGAAGGAGGTCATGCGCGAGTCACGTGATTAAGGATAGATATAGTCGTTAGAAACAATTGGCTCGTTAACAGTCAGACTCAGAAGCTCGGAGCTTTCTTCATCTTCTTCTTCTACTCCCATGAAATGTTGCTTCCTCTAACTCACATTCCCGCTTATCCATTCCCGCCAAAACCCCGAACGGACCAATCCCTCTCTCCCTTCTTTTCCTTCCCTAAAACCCTTCCCTCCCAAAATCCTAAACCTTCCAAATTCGCAATCCGGAGCTCCACCACCGACACTAAAACCCTTGCCCCCAAGTCCGCCATTCAACGCATCGCCGAGAAGCTCCGAAGTCTTGGATTCACCGAGAATAACCAAAAACCCCAACCCCAACCCGATACGAAGTCCGCCGGAGAAATCTTTGTTCCTCTGCCGCAGAGATTGCCGAAATACCGGGTCGGGCACACGCTCGACTCGAGCTGGAGCACGCCTGAGAACCCAGTCCCGGAACCGGGCACGAGCAGAGCTATTGCGAGGTTTCATGAGCTGAGGCGAGAGGTGAAGAAGCAGAAGGAATTGGAGAAAACGGGGAAGAAAGAGGAGAGGGTGCCGACATTGGCGGAGCTGAGTTTGGGGAAGGGAGAGTTGAGGAGGCTGACGACAGTTGGGATTGCGCTGAGGAAGAAGCTGAAGATTGGCAAGGCTAGGATCACTGAAGGGATTGTGAATGGGATTCACGAGAACTGGCGGCGGTCCGAGGTTGTGAAGATTGTGTGTGAGGATTTGTGCAGGATGAACATGAAGAGGACTCATGATATGTTGGAGGTTAGGCTCCATTTTCACTGAATTTATATGAGTTTGGGATTGTTATGTTTAAATTCCTGTACATTTGTTTCAAAATTCCATTTCGTATCTTTTTGAATCTGTCAAGAGTTTTACTAAAATCCTTAATTTTTGTAAGTGGAGAAAAATCTGACATTATAGTCATGTGTAATGATAAATTTTGGAAATCGGATAAAGTTGTTTTTCCGCATCTGTTAGTTTGTACAGGGGTTATTTTAAGCATGTTTGTTTGTATTTACTATGGTGTATGATTGTGGTGTTTTGGGTATTATTTAATTCACTGAATTTATATGAGGTTGTAGGAGTATTTTTAATTAAAATTTCCAACAGGTTTTGGTTTTTGAATTGCAATGCGTTATCACTTGTTATAGATTTGAGTCACTTGACATTGTATTATGACTTAATTGGATTTTCATTCTTTATATAAACATAGTACAAAAGCATCCAGCTTGTTGAATTATCCATTTGGTAATGTTGACTACGCCTCTCTAGGGTGTGCAGTGGCCTGATTTTGGTATTGTTCTAACATTCTCAGAGAAAAACTGGAGGGCTGGTTGTTTGGAGATCTGGAAGTAAGATAGTTTTGTATAGGGGGGTGAACTATAAGTATCCTTACTTTTTGCGTGATAAAGTTGATGAAGATTCGACAATTGACACTTCCCATAATGCACTGCCTGATGCACACATCAATGATGGAATAAATGAGATCTCAAATGAAGTAAACTCTGCTATAATACCAAGTACAACCAATGAAAGAGCTCAACCAATGTTAGTGAAAGGTGTTGGATTGCAAGATAGAGTTCGGTTTCAACTTCCAGGAGAGGCACAACTTACTGAAGAAGCTGACCACATGTTAGAAGGACTGGGTCCACGGTTTACTGATTGGTGGGGTTATGAACCTCTTCCCGTTGATGCTGACCTTCTACCAGCCATTGTTCCTGGATACAGGAAACCTTTCCGCCTTCTTCCTTATGGTCTGAAACCTAAACTAACAGATGATGAAATGACCACAATCAGGAGACTCGGCCCACCCTTACCATGCCATTTTGTATTGGGTGAGTTTGGCTTATGTTCTTACAACTCTTGTTTTCTGGCCAGTGTTTAGTTGCTATATTTTTTTTCTTCCCTTTTTTACAGGCAGAAATAGAAATCTTCAAGGTTTGGCCTCTTCCATTGTCAAACTCTGGGAAAAATGTGAGATTGCCAAAACAGCTGTTAAAAGAGGGGTACAGAACACTAATACCGAGATTATGGCTGAAGAATTAAAGGTTGAAAATAAGCTGGGAATATCTCTTCAATGCTACCTATTTATTATTACTAGAATACATCATGGCTTGTTATTCCTGTCGATTTACGTTCAAATTGAGATAGCTAGGACTTCTTCTGTAATTTTTGATATTTTCATTTTAAAACTCTGTGGTTATTGCTACCTTTAATGAAATATACTCTGTTGCAGAGGCTGACTGGAGGAACTCTGCTTGCTCGGGACAGGGAATTTATAGTTTTGTATAGGGGAAAGGATTTTCTGCCGCCGGCAGTTTCTTCTGCCATAGAAGAGCGGAGGAAGTATGCAATACATGCTGAGAAACAGATTGCAGAGCGTGGTACCTCAGTTACAACTAGACAGGACCTTGAACCCAGGACTGAACCAGAAAATAAACATGAATGGACAAATGATCATAAAATGGGCCTTCCATCTGCAAAACGAAAGCTAAAGTCTGCTGAGGTGGTTGTCAATAGGACTAGCATTAAATTGTCCATGGTATGGTTTTGTTGAGATGCTATAGTTTGGTGAATTCTGGTTCAGCTGTTTTTTGTGTTACAAATGACCTATCTGTAATGAACAGGCTTTAGAAAAGAAAGCAAAGGCAGAAAAACTTCTAGCAGAGCTGGAGAATGCAGCTATCCCCCAACAACCTGAAATAGATAAGGAAGGTATAACTAAAGAAGAAAGATATATGCTAAGGAAGGTTGGCTTGAGAATGAAGCCGTTCCTACTGATGGGTGAGTTATACTTCTCTCTTGAACTCAGTAGTTGTTACTTGTTACCTGATTATTTCCTCCTTTTGAATTAAATTATGGGTCATATTGAAAATCCATCAAAATATCTAGTTCCTTTAGAAGTAGTTCTGATAAGTCTTCTCTTTTAATTCTCAGGTAGACGAGGAGTCTTTGATGGAACAATCGAAAACATGCATCTTCATTGGAAGTATAGGGAACTTGTTAAGATAATATGTAATGAGAAAAGCATTGAAGCTGTTCAGCAAGTAGCACAAACCTTAGAGGCAGAAAGTGGCGGGATACTAGTGGCAGTGGAGAGAGTGAGTAAGGGTTATGCAATCATTGTGTATCGTGGAAAAAATTACAGCAGGCCTGCTTCTTTGAGACCTCAGACACTTCTGAATAAACGAGAAGCAATGAAGCGTTCTATTGAGGCACAGCGTCGTGAGGTAAAATTGGCTTGCCCATCTGCTCACTTGCATTTAAGCTATTTGTCATCATCAACCTGCTTCCTGCAACTGAAAACACTGAAAAAAAAAAAAGAACATAACATAAATTTCATCACACCTGCCCCAAAGAGACTGGATTAATGACTAAGTGATCCAATTCCACTGTTTTCACGTTAAATACTTAAACATAGGAGTTGATCTACCCTGAAAACTGATGATAAAGGTTGGCCTTTTGGTTGGAATTGTGTTATAAAAGTATACAGTAGACCCATCAAATGAAGCTTCTAGTTTCACTGGCATGTAAAGTCCATTAGAACAAGGATCTCGGCACAATATAGACTTGTTTGTTTTGAGGAAAAACTATGGAGATATTTATTTGTCTATTTCCCATTTATATTCTCCCCAATGTCATATCTACTTCATCATCTGATTCCTTTCTGTTTGTTTCCTGCTTTGACGTGCAGTCGTTGAAACTTCATGTTTTGAGGCTTAACCAAAACATAGACGAATTAAAGCTTCTGTTGGTGAGTTGTCCTGGGTTTCTATATTTCTGTTTTATCCTTTTCTTTCAAAATTCTATGCCGTCTGTGCCCATTCAAAGTGAGGCAAATTATGCAATGTTTTCTTGAACCAGGTTAAAGACAAGGAAGCGGACAATATGCAGTCGGTTGGTGAATCAAGAAATGAATTGGTGAGCTATCTCAGCTATCTCATGTTTCTATGTACTTCTTCAATGAATATTTGTGTAAACCCCCTTCCCCCCAATCGCTTGTACTAAAAAAAAGTTATAAAAGGAAGTAAAGTTAACAGTTTTTATATAAATGAGGTCAGAGAGGAGGCAAATATTGTTCAATCAGAAGAATGTTTAACATCAGATACTGAACTTAAACATGTTTTCTCTCTCATTCTGTAAAACCTGTTTGCCATGAAAAGAATGTTGATGTAAAGACTATGCTAATATGTCAGACTTGGTTTTCATTCTATATAATATGTATTTATTATCTCCCTAGTATCTTCTTCATAAGTAACATCTGAAATAGTGTATGTTATATCGTTCAAGGCTAGAGACAAACAAGAAGCTCATGTGACTCCCGTGAATCTGAATGATGGAATGGGTGCTGTTGTGAACGGTCAATTAGCCACACAACAGGATGAGGTGATTAGTTTCTCTTCGACATGGGATGAGGATGAAATTGGTAAATTCGAGCCCGGATCTTCAAATGAATCAGTTACAAATGAGGAGGATGAAATTGGTAAAGTTGAGCCAGGACCTTCAAATGAATCAGTTACAAATGAAACACATGCAAATTTTCTCAAGGATACAAATGGAGAAGTTGGAGACTTCGTCTCTACATGTTTCCCTGAAGATGTTATGGTAATATCAATTTCATGAACTCCTATGCATGTTTATATTTAGTACCTCAGTATCTTCTGCAGCCTGCAGGAGTGATATCTGAAATAATGCATGTTTTATTTTTCAAGGGTAGAGGCAAACAAGAAGCTCATGTGACTCCCATGAAATTGAATGATGGAATGGGTACTATAGTGAACGGTCAGTTAGCCACACAACAGGATAAGGTGATTACTTTCTCTTCGATCTGTTGTGAGGATGAAAATGGTGAAGTTGAGCCAGTCTCTTCAAGTGAACCGGTTACAAATGAAACTCATGCAAATTTGTTCAAGGATGTAAATGGAGAAGAGGGAGTCTCAATCTCTACATCTTTTCCTGAAGATGCTATGGTAATATCAATTATCATGAAGTCCTATGCGTGTTTATATTCTTGATCCTTTTTTATAAACTTATTATGTTGTATGATTTATGGGGTTTCAGTCAAATGGTCTGAACAATTCTGCAACTGTTGACAAACAGCAACGTGTTTCTGAGATTGAGGCCAAGGACTCATCAGGTAGATTTGGCAATAGTGAATCTGAACCGTCAGTCCCAGTAATGGTAAGAAAGGAATTTAAAGAGAGGCCCTCGAAATCTGTGCATCTTTCCAATGGGGAGAGGCTTCTTCTGCGAAAGCAAGCCCTCAAGATGAAAAAACGCCCTGTGCTTGCAGTTGGTAATGTTATTTCCATTTTTCTTTTCCAGTTTTTCTCTTCTTGTTAATCATTCATTTCCTAAAATGGTTGTTTATTTGGTAAGAAAATTCCAGCTCTTGCTAGTGCTTATCTAAACTTTTTGGTTCCCGGTTATCTCCTTTTCTATTATGAAAATGCTTGAATTAGTGCTAACATTAGTAGTTAATGTAAGTTAAATTTAACAACAGAAAAGTTTGGAACCTTATGTTTTTCCACTGCAATTGTATATAAGCTTATGCTTATGTGCTTGAATTAGTTCTAAATAGTTTGTTTCTGTTATTGCTTTTAGGAAGGAACAATATTGTAAGTGGAGTGGCGAAGACAATCAAGGCTCACTTTGAGAAGCATCCTCTTGCCATAGTGAACGTCAAAGGCAGAGCAAAAGGAACTTCAGTCAGGGAAGTGGTTTTGAAACTGGAGGTATGCATGCCCGCCCAAGTTCCTCCTACTTCTCTTTCCCCCTTTTTCACTTGCATTATAAATTGACTGAATCTCTCTCCCTCTCTCACACACTCTCTCATAGCAAGCAACGGGTGGAGTTCTAGTCTCCCAGGAGCCTAGCAAAGTTATACTTTACAGGGGTTGGGGTGCTGCAGGAGATAATGATAGGAAAGCAAGCAACACGGGGAAGAAGGTTTCTACACAGGGTGCTGTCTCTCCTGAACTACTGGCAGCAATAAGACTAGAGTGTGGTTTTAAATCTCCTGGAAACGAAGATGCAACGCCAACGGCTCAGGTTGGAATCTGAGCTTGCGCCACAAGGTACCACCGGTATCATCTTTTCCTTTGATCGGTGTCTACTGTAGAAAGGAAGCATGCACCCAGATTGATGTGATGATCATCCAAAAGTGTGAAAATATCTGGAAGCTCCTCTTTTGGTATCTCAAAATCCAGGATTTGTGGAGATGAAATCTTTGGAATGGTAAATTGATGGATGGTACCCTTTGTATATAGATTGATTGATTGTTTGCTGCAAGAAGAGAGAATGCACGCACTCTGTTGACATCCAAATCCAATGGCCGGAAATTGTTGCATTGGAAATGCAAAGAGCTGGTTTAATCAAATCAAATTGTAAATTCAGAATCCACCCTCTGTATCTGTGAATTTTTGGAAACAATTATAAACTTACATGAAAAAGGAAAGGAACAAAGAGAAAACGAAAAAGGTGAACGTAAAGGTGTTGGTAAATGCTAGCTTGTACTCTAGTTAAGCTAAATGGCACATGGAGGACTCAGAAGCTAAAAACTCCTGATTTCATCATCCCTGGAGTTACTATACGACAAGCACTCCTCATCCCATTTCGCTCGTGTGGACTCCTCACCCTTTATTTGGAGGGTACCGACATAACCCTACAGGGCCCACCATTGCCGAAACATGCGTTTTGTTCTTTTGTCGTCGTTGTAGAATGTTCTAACCCTCTTTTTCCTGTCTGTTGACTTTTCTCTTCTCTTTTTTCGGTTATTCACATTCACTTATTAATCTTAATCTTTAACTCATTGCCAATGAGTCTACTCAATGAAAAATGGCTTAGATTTGGTTTAGGTTTAACTTTCGTTGACATCTTAGTAGTGTGCCTGTGCCAAAATCTTCTTTTTCTTGTAATTTAAACTATAATTTGTATTTAAAAATATAAGAAATTCATAACTCATTTACTTACCTTGTCTCACATCTTGAATTAAATCTAAGAAAGAATTAACCCAAAAAAGAATATATATATATATATATATATATATATATATATATATAATTGCCTAATCTCCATTACACATTTGCTTGGAAGAGGTAAAAACGAATTACCTATGTACATGTAATCGTGGTGGGTAGGCAAACACCAGTAACCAGTCAAAGTTAAGTGGCTTCAAATGCTAACCTAAGGTCCAGAAGAATCGAAGATTATTTGAATCGTTTTTAAACTGGATTTTTCAACTTTTGCATTTTAGCTTTTAGTTTGGCCTGAATATGACATCCAGGTGGGGAAAGACACTCAAATTTGGCCGAATATGCTACCCTGCTGCTGCTGCTGGGATCCAATCCAATTCTGGAAACTATAGATTCCATTTCCATGTTCTGTTGTTCAACTTTCTCTTTTCTAACTCTCTAGTGGTAAAAAGAGTATTTATTTTTTTATACAACCGATAATCAACTTTAAACTAATTTAAACTACAAGAAAGGGAATTCGAACTCGGATACAGAGTACGGAGCACATTCGCTCTAAACTCCATTTTAAGTTCTATAATTCGAGCATCTCCCTCTTTGTTCAACTTCCCTTGTACAAATAATTTCTTTTTAAAAGTTTTTAAAACATAATTAATTTGTACGCATGAAATATTGAGCTCAAAACGTTTTCATCTTCTAAATATTCTGTATATTTTTCAAATTTTCATTTGTGTCTCAATCACTGTTTTTTTGTTGGTCGGATTGTCTCCATCACATTATTAATAAACAGATTTTTCAACATTGACCATGTGAAAATTATAATGTGAAGAACAATCTGATCACATACATTTCATGGCGGTGCGAGTAGTAGCTACTCAAGAACTTCGTGCTTTATAATTAAATCCAAATCTCAACATTAACACATTAACCAAGCATTACCTATCATTATTTTGTGCAAAATCAAGCTTTTTTCAAAGGGGAGTGCTAGCAACCTTCTCTCTAACCTTCTCTTTTGGACCTTCTCCCTTCTTCTCATGACAAGTGTCACTTTCCTTTCACTTAAAACAATGTCATTAATGCATTACACAAACTAGTTTTTGTTTTCCAAGTTTACCCTTATTAAATGTGTTAATTTTTTATAATAACAAGCTAATTTTTTTACAACTTTCTTACCATCTTGTTAAAAAATTAAAGAAGAAAATAAAAATTGAAGTTTAAAAAAAAAAAATTCCAAAGAGAACGTGTGTTTTGTTATAAACAAAATAAAGATGATAACAATGTCATGAAACGAACTTTATTTTTTTTTTCAAAAAAATATGACGTTTTTCTTATGTTTTTTTATTATTTAATTTTTAATAATGTGCTAAAGAAGTTGTAACAAAATTTGAATAAATTGAAGGAAATATAGAAGCCAATACATTTTAAAAGGGTAAACTTGAAAAACAAAAACTAACTTGTGTGATGAATTAATGACATTGTTTTAAGTGTAAGGAAAGTGACACTTGTTATGAGGAGAATGGAGAAGGTCCAAAAGAGAAGGTTGGAGAGAAGGTTGCTAGCATTTCTCTTTTTCAAATTCACTTTTTGGAACTGGAAACTTATCACTTTTTCATTTTATTATAATAGTATTTGGGCTAGAGCTCATGAGCTTAGCTTACCTAAGCAAATTATACTTTGCCAAAATCTAGTCTATTTGTTAAGATATATTTATTTTGGATAATAAAGCTGCATTATGAGTTAGTAGTAGTGGAGTGGCCCCAAATTAAAGAGATAAAAATGGGAGTTTTCAGATGAGGCTAGCCATGTCTGTCTGCCTCAAAACCCTATTTTATTGTGGAGTGTTGGGCTTCATGAATGAATGTCATCATCACTCACACCGTCACACGCACTCTCTCTCTCTCTCTCTCTCTTTCTAACATGTCAGAGAGAAAGAAAGAGAAAGAGAGGGGCACAAAAAACCTAGAAATTTAGGCTTTGCCTTTCTTTCAACGCCAGAACCCAACAGCAATCATCATGTCCTCCTCTTACCTTCTTTATCGCCATCATTGCTCCCACACCACCCTCTGCTGCTGCTTCATCACCTCCAACTCCAACCACCCCACAAACCCCACACCCAAAGTGTCATTATTCTCATTAATATCACCACCAAAGAAGAAGAAGAAGAAGAAAAAGAAGCGACCCAACGAAAAGAAAATTTTATCATCATGATTTTCAAGCGCCCAGCAGAAAGACAACCCTAGCTTAGCTTAGCTTAGCTTATCTTAGCTTAGCTATAGCTAATAAGCTAGCTTTCTCGCTCTCCTTGGTTGCGAGTGAAGAATCTCGATCTCTCTCCTTAATAAAGTTCAAAGAGTTATTGCAAGTCTTTGCGCTTTGGGGGAATCAAGCATCTTGGTCCGACGACGATTTGCTAGTGTTGAATCAAAGCAAATCTCAAATTTTCAACTTCTTTTGGTTTGGCAACTTGTTCCTTAGATTTATTTCACGTACACTTTAGATCTTGTTAGCTAGATAAAGGCTCTGTCTTTCCTGGTTTTGTTGTTATAGGTTATGTTGGACTCAAGTCACTATATTTGGTAAGAAACTCTTTTGTTCTCCAAGTGTGTGTGTTTGTGTGTGTGTGTGTGTATGGATTATCTTGTTTAAATGATCAGAACTATTGTTTGTGTTGTACTTGTAACTGCTGAAGAAATCGATTCTAGATTATATATGTGAAGTACTGGTTCTACTTGATTTTCCTTTTCCAGTTTAGATCTACAGGATCTGTGTTAGGGTTCGTACAAAGGGATTTTCATATATGTGAAATAAAAAAGATCAATCCATTACCCTTTCACCATATATACATGTAACTTTGTAATTTGAGGTCTGTATATATATAATTGGACCGTATTTTTAATTGGTTGATTAACATTCAGCTCAAAGTATTTTCAAAATGGAAGTGTAATATATTTGCCCTTAATTTGTAGCAAAAAGAAACTAATTTAATATAATATACGTGTTCAGCTTAGCAATGCTATGTCATAATTGTTCATTTTGTCAATGAGATCTTTCTCCAGTGGGATTCTGTGCAAAGTATATGTATTGAGACTGGGAAAATAGATAATAATTACTTGTGTTCTTCAGTCCACCTATTGCAGCTGAGAGTTTTGCCAAATTATATGTATGATGTTAAGTACATTTTGTCTGTATGAAGTGGGCTTTACCATATACGGGTGATGGAGATTGGAGTACATAATTCCCATGACCCACTGGGGGAACTGATTAGCTAGTTTGAGTTCTTGCTGTGAAAACTGAAAAATTTTGAGTTCTTGCTGTGAAAACTGAAAAGTTTGAGTTGATGACCTTTTGTCCACCTTTTTTTGACAGTACAGATAAGTAATTAAGCTGCATATTTACACGAACACACACACACATGAAATTAGGCCTTTGCCCTAGCTAGTGCTTGTGGTGGAGCCAATTTTTTATATTGTTCTTCTCTCGATCAACGGTCTTGCCCTAGTTAAGTACTTTCTGGCTATAGCTACTAGTCTACCTAATCGATGCTGATTAATGCAAGACATTTTTATTAGGCTGTCAATCTCGCGATATGATAGTACAGAATCTTAATAATTAAATGCGGCATGCATGATTCAGAGTTCATTTCAGACAGTGCAGTGCAGATGATATGGATATGTCTCTACGTTTCTCATGAATTCATAATACAAATATTCAAGTAATCTAATATGTGTTCACAAACTAATCCGTCACACATCATGCTAGACTCATAGGTCCTCATTTATTAATCTTTGGCTTCGCCCTGAATCATTACCATTCCTACTTTTCGACTAAGAAGATATCCACCATCTATAAATATACATAGAGCCTACATTATATTTAACTTTTTCTATAAAGTGAGTCTAAACTACTCTAACCTACACATGGGTGGCACCGCAGTGGAAAAGTGAGCCAAATTCTCTCCCTCCTGTCAAGTGCAATCGAGTTCGATTCACGTAGGAGACACTCTTCAGGTACCCAAATATATAATACTTCCCCCTCTACCCCTCTCCTCTCGAATGACAAAACAAAAAAAACTACTCTAACCTAGAGGAATGGGGATTCAAACTCTACTATAAAGGATAGATCCACACTATCTGCTTAGCTCACATAACCCACATATGCAATTCAACACACTTAACTCGTATGCTAAATTTGAAGAGTTCAATCCGATCAAATTCCAACAAACTAACTAGGTTTGAGGACTACAATCAAAACCTACACTAGTTGAACCTGAAATTTGAAGCAAACCAAATGGGGGTCAATTATATAGGATTCATCATAATCAAGCAACCTGGAAATCAAGCTTAGATAAAGATTGTATTCAATTATTTGGGTCAATTTGAAAAGAAAAGAAAAATCATATGGGTCAAAATTTGGTCTATACGTGGATGGGTTGGGCTGATTACAGAAAAACAGGCCCAAGGCCTTTTAATAAGTAAGGAAGGAGGGGTGAGATGGATTCATTGGTAGCGGACCGAGTGGTTGGTGTGTTTCCTTAACCGATATTCACAACGAACGAGTGGCGGGCACAGCTTTGCTTCAACTTCATTCAATTCAATGCCAATTCCCAAACCCATCTCATAAAATTCCAAAATATCCAAATTAAATCCCCCAAAATTATATAAACAAACAGATTATTACGGCCAATAATTATTAATTTCACACGCCAGTTCTCTCTTCCGCACTCGCTCTCAGGCCATGACTCTGCAACTCCAAGCTCCGTCCTTCCGCGTCAGCATTTCCTCCGTCGTTTCTCCTCTCAGACGCTCCACCCACCGCCATGTAATCCGAGCTCAAGGTTCGCAATTCTGAAACATCTTTTTTTTTTCCCTTCTTTTTTTTCTTTCATATTTTCGTTGTATTATCATTTATAATTAGTGGGTTTTCAGATTATTGAAGCCCCAATTTGACGTTCTTGCCTGGTATTTATGTAAATCATATGTATATTCAAGCTTCTGAAAGGTTGCGTTGCTCTAAGTGATTCTTTACAAGTGTTTTAAACCTTTAAAGTGTGATATATGCAATGCCAAATTAAAAACCTTGCTTGATTAGTAGACTTGAGCTTTTGGGGACGGAAATTTTGAACATTTTCAGCTTAAATTAGGATGTCATATGTGTCATTTCATTTCAAAGCATCTTCATCCCCCTTTTGGTAGTGTTTTCGTTTTAAAAATGTGAACTTTGGAATAATGTATGCTATGAATTTTGTGTTCTGGCAGCGGAACCATCAGAGAAGTCTGTTGAAATTATGAGGAAGTTCTCTGAGCAGTATGCTCGCAAGTCTGGAACATACTTTTGCGTGGATAAGGGAGTGACTTCTGTTGTTATCAAGGTATGTATTTATTTACTCATTGGACCTTACTTGTGTAGCATTGTATACTTCAAATTTACTTCAAAACCGATAACTTTATAAGCTTCCACCATGGATTAGAACCGTAAAGAGCATATTACCCCGAGCCCTTTGATCCTATAGATTATGAAACATCTTTAAACTATTCCCTCAAAATGATCCCCATAGGCATAGTTCTTCAGTTCAATATCTTTCTGTTGTAGTTCATGTTCTTTTATGTCACAAGAGAAGTTTGATTTGGGACAAAAAGATCCCTTACAGATTTGGAATCCTGATATTATATATATATATATATATATATATATATATATACTTGGGTCCTTCATTTTAATCTCTGCATTTGATTGAAGTGTATTTATCCAAGTAAATTGAACTGATCTTTCAATTTCAACAGGGATTGGCAGACCATAAAGATTCATTGGGAGCGCCACTCTGCCCTTGTCGGTAAACATCTGTTCTTTGATATTGTTCTTCACTAGGATGTTCCTACTCTGTCCTATGCCTCAAACTCCTTACCAGTTCTTGGTGTCAAAATTGCTTCATGTTCATATCATGTCATGCTTTCCAAGTCTGAACTCGTTTTGTCGCAGGCATTATGATGACAAACCTGCCGAGGCTGGCCAAGGCTTTTGGAACTGCCCATGTGTTCCTATGAGAGAGAGGTAAATATCATTTCATTATTTTGTGAAAGTAGTATACCAATCAGGTTATTTTATTAGAGTTTCCATTTCATTATGTTGGTACTCAGACATTGAAATCAAAGATAAATGGGCTATAGAGTTCATGTTAGATTTGCTTACTGGATAAAAATATAGTAAGGAACAAATGCTGTTCAGATATTTCCATTAAAGCGCAGATAGTTTTGTTGCAAGTTGGAACCAGATGACCCTAGGAATGCCAAAAATCTGTTCTTTGTTGTTGAAGTTGGGTATATGTGTACTTAATCCGAATATTCTGCTCAAATCCAGCTAAAGAATCTCAAGCTTATTTCATTTTAACTTTGACATCTAAACTATTGCAAACCAGCATTATATGCAAATAGTTCAAGTATATGTAAACCCGGATCATTTTAAAACCGTAAGATTGTGTTGGCAGGAAGGAGTGCCACTGCATGCTCTTTCTCACTCCTGACAATGATTTTGCTGGACCGGAACAGGTAACTTATGCACCCTTCTTTTAGCTCATCAATTGTAGTTTGTTGAGATAATCTAAACAATAGCCTTTACGTAATGCGGTTTGAGAAATCTTATGTACTCTTGTTCTTGCATGTTATTTTTATAGTCTAATTTGTTTTCCCTACAACTCTTGTGCAATGCAGACCATCTCCTTGGAAGAGATCAGAGAATCAACAGCAAACATGTAATAAGCTTTAGTGTGTATTGAAAAGTATGTATAAACAGTCCACTTCTGTATTTGTGAAAGGAAAAAAAAAAAATTGGGTTAATCATTTTATTAGTCCTTGAACTTAGACCCGATTTGCATTTGAGTCCCTCAATTTCCAAAATCGTTCCCGCTGGTCCTTTAACTTCACTTTCGTTAGGAAAAATAGTCCTACCGCCAATTTTGTTAACTTTTTCTGTTAAATGCAGGGGCAAAATGGTATTTTTTATATTAAAAACAAAAAAAAGAATGAAAAATCATATCTTTAAAATAACAATAAAAGAAAATCAAATAAAAAACCAACAAAAAAATAGGAAAAATCAAGTTTGGGGTAGTAGAAGTCGAGATAGAGGGGGAGAGAGAGTTTAATTTTAATTTTTTATTCATATCAAGCTTGGACTTGTCATATTCTCATAGCTCTCCAACATTGATGTAGTTTTAATTGATCACCAATTTTTGTGTCGACCGACATTTCAATTATATATTTTGGATAAGTTCCTGAGACACTTGGACAAAACCCATTGGTCATCGATTCAGGAAATGTGAGGTTGCTTTCAATATCATCTTCTGTACCAATCAAAAAAGGAGAAAAAGATAAGTCTATGCAAACCTTAAAAGAAACTTTCATAAATTGTAAATAACAAATCTGTCTCTAATTTTTTTTGTAATTGGTTTAGACACATTTGCTTTCATTGACATGGACTTTTAAAAATAATTACAAGCAATATTAGGGAAGGAGTTTTTCACACACACTGCCAACTCTCATGTACGCCATGGTAGATTCGAACTTGAGACTATTTTGCCATAGACCCAGACTTGAAGTACGATTCTCTAATTTCTAAAAGAAGTGGGCTTGAAAGGTGGGAGACTGTTGGCCCAGCCCAGTAGGTTGACTTGACCAGGCGCCTCCTCACAAGGACAGACCTGTAAGATTTCAATGCCACGCATGGATGCCTTTCTGCAAATCGAAACATAGAGATGGATAGATAGGGTTTTACTTTGTCTTTTCTTCATCTTCTTCTTCTTCTTAGATCTCTGAAATCAATTTCCTCAATTACACATTTGTCTTTCGGACATGTCGCAGCCCAGGGTCACCATCACCCTTGGTCGCTCTGGTCAGGTACTTTGCTTCCTGCTTTCATACTTTTTCTGTGTTTTCTGCACCAATTACCGGTTGTTTGCTTGCGTTGAATCTGTGACAAACGGGAAAAAGGGTTTCTTCTTCTTTTTTCTTATTGTCTTCAATTTTATATAATTTTCCACATTATTCAGCTGCAAAAGGGAGCTAGGTTTATTTTGTTAGTTTCAATTTTATTTTTTCTTGTTCTGTTTCCGAAAAGACATGAGCTCGAATTTCCTCGTATTGCTTAGCTATTTTTTGTGCAGTGGAATGCTCCAATTGTTTTTATGGTTGCTTTGATAATTTGATGAATTTTTTGGGTTGTGGGTCGTCGCTGAATGGCTATATCATGGGCTGAACCGATTTAAAGGTGAATTTGGGTTGATTTGTGTGTTTTTATTTACTTAGTAGTGGAAATGTTTTGTAGGTTGTGGAGAGGGGAGGATCGGCATCAGACTCTGCGAGAGTGCATGGCTATAGTGGGCTAGTTTCTGGAAGTAAGCGATCAATGGAAGACAGACTTGGGAGTAATGCTCATGGTCTTTCATTTTCTGCTGGCAAACGGTACATTGCTCTGTCTCTTTAATCTCTGTAACTTTGGCTTTTCAGCTTACTACTTGTTTGGGAAGTTCTTCAGATACTTTATATTGAGAATGTGATTCTCCAATAGTTTGGTTCCTTCATTTTGTTACTATGAACTCATCTTATCCATGCCCAAAATCTTTTTTATGTCTTCTACCGTGCAAACTACCACCACTGCCAAAACTAGCTCTTGAAGCATTTTCATTTTGAGAATGGTCAAATCGCAACCTTACCACAAAGGATTGGAATATAGAAGCAGGCTGGTGTCTTTTGTCCCTTAGTTGGGTGCATAATATGAAAAGCATAAAAATAATCAGAACTGCGCTTCTAAAATTGGCAGAAATCATCATTTGTTTATTATAGCAGTAATTTGTTTATGCTATTTTGAGAATTGGTTTTTGAGGCAGTAGCATGTGTGTCTTTAGTTCTATCATGATGTGTTCAATATCAATTTTCAGGCAACGAGGAGATGGTAGAAAATGGAGTGGGGGTGACAAACAACTGCATGGTAAATTATCTAATGTGATATTACCAACTCTTTTTGTTCTTTATATGGTTTCTTTGTATTGACTCTGGTCCATTAAAACAAGTGAAGATTCACGAATCAGTCGAAATGACCTCAGATTGAAGTTGTTGCGTAAAAGATTATTTAAGCAAACTGGTGGAGCTGTTGAAGAGCGCAAGCGGATGGACCCTCGTGTAAAGCTGTCAAAACCTGTTCATCCATCGGTGAGATATCAGATGCTGCTGCACGAATCAGAAACAAATGGAAGTAGCGTGATGATGAAAATTCCTCCCAGTGAAAGTTCAGCTGATTTATACCAGGTAAATTCACGAAGGAACTTCTACTCTTCTCAACCTACGGATGGATTCAGAGCTAGATCCCCACCAAGAAATTTTGATGAGCTGCGCCCAGCATCATCATTTAGGGCAGTTGATGCCTCTAGATCTGGCCAGTTCCTGAGAAATGGTATGGTTGGTGGTTCTCAGCCAACAGACTCCTTACTTTTCACAATGAAAGCTACACCTCAAGCTGCCAGGCCAGTTGCACAATTTGCTCCAGCAAGTGGCAGCATGCAGAAAAGTTCACTTATGGTACTCCTTTGTGGCTATTCAACACTTTAGCTTCCTTTTGGGAAATCTGATTTAGTATTGCCAGTTGACTTTAATGAGTTTGTCTCTCTTTGTCTTGTACAGGGGGATGAACCTCTAACTGTTCCTGGCTTGTTGCATAGACTTGGTTTGGGAAAATATGCCATTATTTTCCAGGCTGAAGAAGTAAGTTACCTACTCTTGATTCTTATAAAAACATTGCAGAATGTGATTTTTGATATAGGTGTGCTTTTCTTCATTTGACTGTAATCGGATGTCTGAGATAGCGCCAGAAAAAAACAAAACAAAACCAAACAAAAAGGAATGTCACAACTGACTATCTGTATTTTAAATGTGGAAATCTGATTAATCCAATGAGGAATACTAATATAAATGAAGTGACTTATAGGTTCTCTTTTTTCTTTTGGTTCTCTCAACTTCATGTTTTTTCATGCTTAATTATCTGATTTACAGGTTGACATGACTGCTTTGAAGCAGATGGGGGATAAGGACCTCAAAGAGCTGGGTATACCAATGGTATATGTCCATTCCCTCTAGCATCCATTGTCTCTACCTGATCATTGGAAATGAAATTGAACTTTTCTCACAAAGGCTTGCTTGATTTGCAGGGACCAAGAAAAAAGATTCTTCTAGCTCTCTTGCCCCGTACGAAACGGCAACCACCATAATCTCTACTTCTAATGACGCAATGTAAAATACCATTGAAAAAAAGGAAAGAACATTGTTGCTATCTAAAGAGCCATTTCTTTTATTTGTACTTTCACCTGTTGTGTCAGAAATGTAGTGGAAGAAATTGAGTGAAATCCTGTGTTGAAGTTGAGGTTTGAGAGGGGGTTGATCAGTTTGAATAATTTATCCTCCATAGGTGTTTGTTGATTTGAAAGATAGGTGTTTACTGTTGTATTTTATAGATAGAAACAGAGGACATGAGCAAATGAATGTATGAATTGTACACATTAATCTTCAGTTATATTGTACATTGCACGTGAATGTCTGGTTTTTGTACGAGTATATATTCTCAATAGGATCAAAAATGCTTATTATATTCTCAATTAGATCAAACCATGAATTGTAATTGGTAAAATTTATGATGATTGCTGGATCGTAAAATCTCTCAAGTTCGAATCCCCTCTCCCTCCAATTGAGTTTAATAAAAACTCAAGTTGGAATTATTCAAATCCAAGTTCGAATCCCCTCCCTCTTCCCAGTGATTTTACATTGAAAAAAAAAAAAAGTAACAGACGTTTACAACAGACGACCCATGACGCTATCTCTTAATATGCTCTAACAGAAGGCGTAGTCGATGAAGACTTGGAATCGCGCTCGCTCTTCCCGCATTCTTTTCCTTTCCTTGAAGCAAAAGCAGCCACGAACTTTTCGTTCCAGCGCACACCATTACCCACCAACAACGATGAGGAATGCGTCGTTTGTTTCCGGCAAACATGGTCGGCCGGGAACCGGTGCTTGAGGTACACCTTAACCTGGCAAGTTTTGCACGTGCTGGTATTGGAAAACGTGAGGATCTCCTTGCATCGCCTAACCGGGCACGTGGGCTTCTTCTTCATTCTTGGGTCGCAATTTCCAGACTTGTGGTGCTTCTCTAACAAGAGCTTCTGGTCTTTTTCTCCGTCGCGGCCGGTGGTTTCTATGGAGGTGGAGCAGATTTCGCAGACCAACACCTTTCTGCTGTTGTGATCAGATTTGGGGCACTCGTGGGACTTGAAAGACCGATGCTCAACACAAAACACCTACAGATATATATATATAAATTCCAAATTTTCAGAAATTATATGAACACATAAGATTTATGACGTGAATTGTTGTTGGGTAAGTTTACCTTTTGGCAACCGTCGCATTGAAAAGGAAGGAAATCGAGCTGGTGGCAATTGGAGTGCTGGCAGTGCCTTCCCAAATCCGGAAAAGCTTCGGTTCCTCCTGTCATGTCTTAATTTGATTGATGTCTTTGAATTATCTTTGATCTTCAGTTGTTCGAATTTTTTTGGCGAAACAAACGCATAAACAAAGGTGGCTTGGCCTCTGTTCTGTGTTTGATTTATAGGGGAAGGGGAGCGAGGGTGGTCGGTCTGGGTTGGCTTGGGGCATAAGCCAAACCCAGATAGGATTTTAATTTACTACGCGGATGTTTCCTAGTTTCCACGAGATGCTTCTTCTTCCTCCTTATAAACGGACGAGTTTATTTGTAGTTTGTACGCGTCATCACACACGCTACACCGAAAGGGGTCCACCTATCGAACCATTTTCCTACGAAATCCTACCAAATATATAAGAGGTAGGCCCCACTGACTAACAAATTCAGCCCAATTCGGTCCGGTTCATCGGTTCCGCAGCTCCGATGCCCACACCCATTGCCCACCTACAAAACGAAACTTAGCAAGGCCCGTCCGAAAGCAAAACATCCAAAGCCCATCCATTGTTGTGAAAATAGATTTGGTGCCACGAATGGTGGTGGGAGTATTTGGAAGTAAGCATATCCTATTCCTATTGTAGATGAGGGCATAAAATTAGAGAAAATCCAAGCTCTAGATTTTATATAAACATCAACATGAACGAATTCGGCAGGACAATTATTTATTATATATATTTAGTTTAAAGCACAATGCAAAGTCCTGGCATTTGTCAAAGGGAGATTGGTGGAGAAAAGTGCCCCCTTTTTCTCTCTTTTTTTCAAATTCCAGCTGAGAAAAGAGAATCCAATTCCCTGCTCCACAAACTTGCCAAGAGCAAGACCCCACAAAAAGTCCCTTGCTTTCTCTCAACTAAATTATATTCGTACCATATGTCTATGTTTTCTAAAGTCTAGAATCAATGCAATCTCTACCCAATTTTCCACAAACAAACAACACAAATAACTTGTAGCTTATAGCAAAATAATAGACCACACGTAGACATGGAGGATGGATGCCTGCCATGCACTATTACAAGCAAACAAAAAGGCTCATGCCACTTTGTAAAGGTCCTTCTTTCATAAAGTATAAATAATCATTCTATGTATATGCATGCAGGATGCAGCATGATATCAAAACAGAGGCGAAAGAATCAACATTCTGCATGCCCAATATAGTACATACAAAGTAGACTGCCTGCCACCAACACCAAGGTCCCTCCGGATGCTGGTATTGAATGTTAATGAAAGATTAGAGCAAAAAGACACGGTTATAATTTGCTGTGTGGAAAAGGCGGGTCCTACTTAATGCAGGCAATTATGCATGCTTAAGTTATTGGATGGTTGACAGTGACAACCACAACTCAAAGTGCCCATTTTATTCAGCCTTTTTCAGGTGACATTATTCTACTAACAAAAAAAATCAAAGTAAAGCTCTTTGACCTTGGGCACTCTCGTGAAAAGTGCAAGTGATTTATGAATACAACCCAAGCTGAATTCAGCATTTTCTGTGAAGAAAGAAAACCAACAAACTTAGATGCCATATAAGAAAACAATCAGTTTTTCTTGTGTGTTTCATAAGAAAACCAGTTTGGAAGCAAAACATTGAAAAAAATATGCATTAATATCGACAACAACCAAATCACGGCTCTGATCTCCTCATGCAATGCAAACAAAGATGAAAGATGTGTTCAACCATTGAAAATGGAAAGACTACCACTTTCAAACTAAGCATTTCTGCATTTGGTTTATAAAAATGTTCAGATTTAACATTTTCTGAAATTGGTTTAGATCTGTCAAAAGGAAAGGGACGAAAAAAAGGGAAGCTAGTTTATGTCAAGGGTGGGCCATATGTTGAGTAGAAAAAAGGGAATCAATCACTTTGGTAAAGAAAGGGAGATAAGATATGATCCAGCCTAGGACACTGATAAAAGTTCGTATTTCAATTGCTACAGAAACTTAACAATTAAGTATATGCACTAATGATGAGAGTGGTGACTTAATTGGACATCTCCATGCAAAAAAAAAACAAAGTAAGTCAGGACACATATGCCCACAAAAATAACATTTTTCAAAGATAAAGTGGGGAGGTGAGTGAGTACCTTTTTCTTTAAACTTTCAGTGGTGGGATCAAGCAGCTGTAGCAGCAGGTATTTTGTCTGCAAAAGTGCCTAGTGAGAAGGTTAATCTATGAGATGGATGGTCCAGAAAATGCCACATCATCATCTCTTCTCAAAGCTTCTGTTGAATCACGGATTTTCATCTGTTTAATCCTCCAAAATTCAACAACATATTATTCATAGCAGAATTGTCATATTATCATCTAAGTCTGAGCAGCATCCATTGTTTTACCTCGTCCTCTGTTTTCTAATAGAAATCAGAGAACAGGAGAGCAAAAAAGCGCCCATCGATTCAGCCTAAAAAAGGACAAGTGTTTTAGTTTTTGGGCTTTTCCATGTAATGAAATTGGTGGGTGGGCAATTGGATTGGCTTGTCACTGGCTAGGCTTGGTACTAAATTAAAGAATAATCTCGACCGTTAGATTTTATTTAAGAAACTAACAACACGAATACAATTCAACAATCAAGATTAGAAGTAATAGTCTATTACATTGCATTATTATAGTTGGAAAATGATTAGAAAAGGACTTGGGTAAAAATACCTGAAAGTTGAAACGCAACCCAACTCAAGAGAAGCGGAAGGAGAAAAACACGCTGTTGAGTTTATTAAAGGTCGAGTATTTGTTTTCTGATTCGGCTAATTTTCCGAAAGCAGAGGAATGAGAATCCCATTCGCTTCGCAGGCTCCATCAGACACAACAACAACAACAATTGTATCTTTTTTCTCTCATTCACACCGCCGTACCCGTATCCCAAACAAACTCTGTCTCTAAAAATCTAAAGAATCTCCATTTCTTTTCTTCTCTTCTCCTCAGGCCTCCTTTCTCTCCCAATTCTCCACAATTTTAGCAACCTCCATATTTCTGCTTATCGAAAATATAATCTCTTCGTCTTTAGCGTCTTAAAATCCGCTTCTTTTATCGAAAACAATTCAGGATCATGGGGTTCAAGCATCCTTACATGCGCTTAAACCTCATCATGTCTTTCGTTCATATGCAAAGCTGAAGAAGAAGGGCTTCACTTACTTGTTTCAGAGATTCAAACAAACAATTCGCGCATGGAGTTTCAGGAGGCTATCATGAAGTTGATGATCCACAAAGCCAAAGAAAACGAATGGGCTTTCCAAACCCCCGACAGAGTGACAGAGATAAGCAGTCCCAGCCCCAGGCGCAAATGGAAGCTTTTCCACAGGTCCTCATCGGCCATTCCATCAAAAACTGCAAAGGCCCAAGCTCCAAAAGAGTTCATTTGCCCCATCTCTGGTTCTCTAATGGCCGACCCAGTCATCGTCTCCTCAGGCCACACCTTCGAGCGTGCCTGCGTCCAAGTCTGCAAAGCCCTCAACTTCACACCCACTCTCGTGGACTCTCCCCCACCCGATTTCTCCTCTGTAATCTCCAACCTCGCTCTCAAATCCGCCATTCTCAACTGGTGCCACAAGTCCTCCATAGACCCTCCCAAGCCCCTCGATTTCAGCTCCGCCGATCAGCTCGTCCGTGCGTTCATGGCGTCCCAGAACCAAACCCAGCCCCAGAAGCTCGTAATTTCGGAGAACGAGTTGTTGATCCAAGGCGTCAACGAAACCCCTAAAGTGAATTTCAATCACGCGGCTACCGAGGTGACTCGGCGTCCCACTCACTTCCACTCGAGCTCCGACGAATCGGTCGCCGCACCCGTGTTGACTCCGCCTCTGTCCTTCTCGACGCAGCCGAGTTGCTACTCTTCCCCTTCGTCTTCCTCCTCCGAAATTGAAACCCTAAACCCGGGCAACAGCAATTCACCCTTCTGCTCCGTAGAAGACGACGAAATCTTGATCAAGCTCAGAAGCCCACACGTGTTCGAAATCGAGGAGGCTCTGGCCTCGCTGAGGAAGATCACGCGAACCAGAGAGGACACTCGGGCCCGCCTCTGCACCCCTCGGATGCTCTCCGCCCTGCGACCTCTGATCGTATCCAGGTACACCGGCGTTCAGGTGAACTCGGTCGCAGCGTTGGTCAATTTGTCGTTGGAAAAGTCAAACAAGATTAAGATCGTACGGTCAGGAGTTCTCCCTCCGTTGATTGATGTGCTTAAGGCAGGATCCCCTGAGGCGCAGGAACACGCTTCCGGTGCACTCTTTAGCTTGGCGCTTGATGACGATTGTAAGACCGCCATTGGCGTTTTGGGTGCCTTGCCACCTTTGCTTCACTTACTCCGATCCGAGAGCGAGCGGACTCGGCATGACTCGGCACTCGCTTTGTATCACCTCACACTCGTTCAGAGTAACCGCTCCAAATTGGTTAAACTCGGGTCGGTTCCGATTCTTTTGAGAATGGTGAAGTCAGGTCATATGACGGGTCGGGTACTACTCACATTGTGCAACTTGAGTTCTTGTGCGGACGGGCGGGCATCGATGTTGGATGCGGGTGGGGTGGAATGTTTGTTGGGTGTCTTGAGAGGAAATGAGTTTGACTCGAAGGCAACTCAGGAGAGTTGTGTGGCCACATTGTGTGGGCTGAGTTATGGTGGTTTGAGGTTTAAGGGGTTGGCCAAGGTGGCCGGGGCGATTGAGGTGTTAAGAGAGGTGGAGAAAAAGGGAAGCGACCGGGCGAGGGAGAAAGCAAGGAGGATGTTGGAGATGATGAGAGGAAAAGAGAAGGAGGAAGAAGATGAAGTGGATTGGGAGGAGTTGCTCGACTCGGGGCTAGGAAGTCGAAGTCGGAGTCAACTCAATGGTGGATTAGGCGGGTCAAGTGTCAACTCGTCCGAATTTTGAGTACATAATTTGAGGAGTTTTTTTAAGTACAGTTTTTACCATTATAATTTTTTGAGTGTTTTAATTTGGTCCATAAGTTTTCAATTTGAACAATCTCAATCCTATAATATAAACAATATATACCTTAAATATTATGAGGTCACATTATGTTGTTTAAAGATAATTACATAATTAACATTGTTCAGTTGTAAATACGGGACTAGATTAAAACATTTAGCAAATTGTTGGATTTTTTTTTTTTCGGCTTTTGTTTGTCTCGTTGTTGTGAACTTGTAATTGTTGAATGAGTTCTAAGGAAAGGGTTTTGTGATTTACGGCTTGAACTTATGACTTCTTTCACTAAGTTTATGGATTGGTGGAAGAGTGTAGATAAAAGAGTGAATTATAATCGATTAGCTCTTAATCTCGCAATGTTGTTTGAATCTTCAATCCTTAATCTTTCTGCAAGTAAGCCAACATAAAACCCTAAGAGGCGCCGCACCCTCTCTCTCAAAGCCTCATAACCTTTCAACGCAACAAAGGGAGGTGGTAACTACCCCTCCTTTCCTCCCCCCCATGCTCCTTTTAATTTCCAATTTCCATCTTCCATCTTCCTTTTCATTCCATCTCTTTTATCATCCTTTCTTTTTATTTTTAATTTCTCACAACCCTTTAAATTCCTCCCTCCATATATGGCTTCTTCAAGGACTCTTTCTCCCTCTTGGATTTACTAACCCCCATGGGCTGCATCCCAAACGTGATTTTCGTGTCCCCTTCGGAAGATGTGTAGAGCTCTTGCTCGGGTGCTTACACCACATCCTTCCATTCTTGGGTTGTTACCACCTCCTACCTTGCTTAGGATGTTGTTGTTTTTTTTTTTTTGGCTTTAGGAAGTGTTTTCTCGAGTTTGTTCTTGGATTGGTTGCTGTTTCCTTCTTGGTGTTTTGGTGGTTTCGTTTTTGAAGGAGTTAATGAGTCTTTGATAGTCGGTTTATGTACTGCGAGAGATTTTCAGATTTGTAGTTTTTGTATTTGTTTTGTGTGTTTTGGTGTGTTTGCAATTCTTTCACTCATCATTAGTCCTTGTGCGATGTCTCGGTCTTCATGGAGGCAGCGACAGGTGGTACTTTGGCGTTTGGTGGTGTTTCTGCTTTTGGTTGGCTCCTGGCTTTATGTTAATTTTGGACTATAACTTTATGTCAATTTTGGGCTCTAGCTTTATGCCAATTGTAGACTTTATGCCTATTTGAATTTTATTTCTAGTGGGCTTTTACTGTTACATTTGTTTGGACTCACTTTTATGAGTTCACCCAAGGGCCATATTTAGGCCCTCATTATAGAATTCTTGCATAGTTGATGATATTGCAAGGCTGGAGAGTCTAGGCTTATAAGCTCAAGAGACAAAACCCACCCACCATAAGAACTTAAGGCTATTCCTGGGCCAGCGGGCCCAACCTTCAACCTTTTGGATTTTGGATGCAGCTTGGAGCCAGCTCAATCCGTTGAATTTTGAGTGTCAACATCCACTGAAACAAGCAGAGGGAAGAACAAGAGGGGTGATAATATTTGAAAATACTGATTTAAATATAAATTTTAAAAATATTTGAAAAGAGTATTGGAAAAGCAATGTGCAAGCTAAAAGTCTTCCTACTTTAGCTGAATTTCAGCAAATAAGCTAAGTGGACTATAATTCATAAGTTAATTTCTAATACTATACAAAATAAGAGTAGGAAAATAAAATGAATAAAACTCGTGTCATTATATTATTATACCAAAAAATACTATTTCAGTTGCATGAAACCCTCAAAGGACAATCTTTGTTGTCAATAATAATCGAAACCCACATGACTGCCTGTCAGATTTTTTTAGTTTGACTGCCTCACTCTTCTCCTTCTCTCGACATGAGATGCTGTTTTCTTACCACATTCAATAATAACAACGCAAGTTTCTCAAACCCCAATTTCTTCTTGTTGTCGAGTAGAGACATAAACAAGAGACAAAATTAAACTAAAAACTTGAGCAGGCCTTGATTCATAAATGATCCTTCCAAAATTAAAAAAGCTCTGCCTTAATTTGCTCATTAATACTATTATTATAATCTTTAGTTATATTCAACCAATGCCATTAGCTGCCATCGTGTTTCCACAAACACACTCTCCTAAGACAAATCTACAATAAACAACCCATGATTAGTTGCCCTAATTAAACCACGCAATTTCCAACACCAAGACACCCAGACAAACATACACAATATACAATACTCGGGGCCATGAAGATCAAAACCAACAACAATGCAACAAAATTTGAACACATAATATTCAGAGCAGAGAAGAAGAAAAAGAAAAGTATATTAATTTAAGCTCAATAAATATCCCCTTAATACAAAAATTAAACATCTATCATGTATACATAGTATCAGCAGCTCCTCTCACAAATCTCACCACGAATGCTTAAGCTTATGTAAATGCACTTAAACAACAATGAAAATTAAAACAAAAGTCCTTTTTTTTTTATTATAATTATTTTGAATAAATCGAATATTAACTAGTTAATTGAACTCATCGCATCTGTGCCTAATCTCTCCTCGCCTCCCGGTCTGGATCCCGTGCACGCCGAGCTTCTCCATCGCCCTCGCAAACGCCTGAAAGAAGGTGTTCTGGTCCTTGGCGTAGAGCTCCACGAAGGGCCGGGTTCTCGGGTCATTGAACAAGGCGTGATCCGACTTCAAAAGCCCCAAACCCTTGGGCAAGTTCTGGAAGTAGACATTGTCGAATTTGTTGGGGGTCATGACGTCGTTGAACACCGACATCGTCGGGTTCTTGTGGTAATCGGCGCAGGCCTGCTGCAACCCGGCGGCGAATCTCGGGTTGTACTGCGAGTCGAACTGCTCCGACTTGCTGTAGTTGTAGATCGCAGAGCTGAACTCGCTGCAGTGGGAGAACCCGATGGTGTGGGCCCCACTGAGGGCAACCATTTCCTGGACGGAAAAGCCCCTGGACCCGAACACCTGGATGAGCTGAGACACCGGCATGGCTGGCTTCGGGAGGGTGCCCTCGACGGCCGAGGCCTTGGAGAAGCGGCCGTCGCGGCGGCCGAGGGGGACGTTGTAGTAGGGCCCGCCCATCATGGTGACGAGGTCGCGGGTGGCGACGGCGAGGATGTCGGCGCAGGAGACGGTGTTGGGGCAGGCTAGCTCGAGGGCAGTCTTGGCGCGAACGACGACGTCGAAGGCGTCACCGGGGAGGGAGAGATTGATGTCGGCATCGCGCTCGGCCTTGTTGAAGGGGGTGGAGGAGACGAGGATGGAGGCGTCGCAGCCGTTGTGGAGGCAGTCGTGGAAGAAGAGGCGGAGGGTGGCGGCGGCGGTAGTGGGGCTGGTGATCTGCTTGTTGGTGACGGTGTCTTGGACGATTTGGTTGAATCTCGGGCACGATTTTTGGTAGTAGTTGCTGTAGAGTCTCGACTCTGCGGCGGGGAGAGTGGTGAGAGTTAGCAGAGATGTGAGGAAGACAATGAGGAACGCTGCCATGGTGCCGTTTGCGTCCTTTGCTGCTGCTGCTTCTGCAACTGCTTCAGCTCAGAGAAACAAATGAGCTTGAAGAAGGAAGACAGACAGAGAAAGAGAGTGAGAGAGCGAAAGAGGGCATGATAGATGAGAGGGTTTTACGGTAGAGAGGGAGGGGCGGGGGGGACACGCGGCATTCTATCTACCGTCTATCACGGGAAGAGAGTGCTTAGGAGAGCGATGTATGGCCCACTTGAACTGGGGCTGGGCTGGACATCAGATTGATGCTTGTGAAATGACGGAAATGCCCTTGCTGATTTGGGAGTGGTGAGATTAGTGCTGTTGGGTTGGGATGGTATTGGAGTGCGGGCCATTTTAGATCATCGTAGGGTTATGGTTATCTTATCTTGCATGCACAGTACACGGCCATTTTCTATGAATAATTCTCAATTATATAGAAAAATAGAGAAAACAAAGCCAATTTAGGTTTTTTGGTTTTTTACTTTTTGTAGATGTATTAAATTTATCATTAAATCGAGCTGAGTTAATTAGGTGGCAACTGGGGGAGAGAGGGAGAGGTCCAACGGTGTGTGTATTTGCCGCGTATTTGTCCCTCACATGCAAAGCTAGATGGCTGTTGAAATGGGATGGGCCGCATTGGCCATGCTCTTTTTTTTTCTTCCTGTTTGTTAAATCTTAAATAGCGGTGATCTAGTTGTATTTAATATTTATGAATCGATGCATCCAGGGGCGTATCATTAGCGCTGGACTTAACATGGTTCCACTTCATCTAATAATCTTCAAGTAGACATGAGTTTAGCTCAGTTGTTTTAGAGAGTGTGTCTACTCTAGTACACCCGAGATTGATTCCCGTCCCCGTAAATTTGAATCACTTTAATTATAACTTTGTCAAGAGAAAAATCTAATCATCTTCAAATACATGCAAATAAATAAACTCCACAATCTTATCAGGCAGTAGAATCATAGAGTAGAAATTTTGTATTGAAAAGTTTAAAATCATAGAGTGGGTGAGAAGAAGACAGACAGTGTGACATAATAACGGCCTTTGCCTTTGAGCAGAAAACCCAAAAGGCCAACCCCACAAGTCAGTAAGGCTGGCTGAGTACAGCTGAGTACAACCGAGGATCGAAAGAGGGAAAAATGTTTGAATCAAAACAAAAAAAACGTTGGTCAAATTATAGAGATTAATTGGCAGCTGTTTGATTTAGAGATATGTATCATGCATGTGCATGGTGGTCCCATCTAAGCTGGGTTTGTTCCCATACATAATAGTAATACATATATATATATGTTTAGTCTACATTTTTGGTATCCATGACAACTACCCGCAAGTTTCCCAAAATTCTTACTTTGATACTCGAAAGTTTTTTCTCTTCCGCTTTCATTCTCAACGTTTACTTTTATTACCAATTTCATACCTCCATCTATGTGTGCTGTCAGGACCTCCGTTAACAGACTTTGACTAGTCGTGACTTGTTGTTGACTTGTTGAGAGGTTCTCTTTACACCCACTCAAGCTGAACGGAGGGGACTGAAGAGACAGCTTGGATCTGAGGAAGAGAAACCTTTGCTTAGCTAAAGACTTGGTCAGAATATCAGCAAGCTGATCTTGACTGCAATCATATGACCTCTAACTTGTGACTGAGAACTTGTTCTCTAATGCAGTGAAAATCCAACTCAAAGTGTTTGGTTCTTGAGTGAAAAACAGGATTATTTGATAAGGCTATAGCAGAGATGTTGTCACACCATAAAACTGGAATAGAATAAATATTTAGACCAATATCTGTAAATAACTTTCCAATCCAAGTAATTTCAAAGGCAGTAAAGGATAAATAATCTGTATTCAGCAGCTTCAGTAGATGATCTAGCTACTGATTGCTGCTTCTTAGCACTCCAGCTTATGAGATTAGAGCGAGAAATATGCAATATCCTTCAATAGATCTTCTATCATAAGGGCAGCTTGCCCAAATCCAGAGGGTACCTTATTATCCTCATAGTTAATTTTTTATTTTTGGGTTTCTTGAGCGTTAATCTTTATTCGAAAATATTTAACTAGTATAGCCGAACGGCTATACTCTTTAAATATCAAAATCTATATATATAAAGCAAAAGGCAGAAGAATAATGAAACATTCAAAATACCAAAAAATGCCCTTAGTTAATGCAAACATTAAGAATTGAAATTATTAATTAAATGATAATAATAAGGTAAATTCACACTTTTTCATATTTAAAAAAATTAAAATTAAAAAAAAATCAGATAATAGATCCTATTTTTATGGAACACAATTACCCATTATCTTTTTTAATTCTAAAATAAATTTAAATTTTTTTAAAAAAGCCTTTCGGAGGCGCGAAGCGCGTTTAGAGAGGCTAGTATTCTATAAAGTACAAACTAATGAAACTTGGAGGGTCCCCTTTTCTTTTTTTAATTTATATATTAAATAGGCTAGTATCTATAAAGTACAAACTAATGAAACTTGGAGGGTCCTCTTTTCTTTTTTTAATTTATATATTAAATAGTATAGATATACCATTCAGAATAGTATAGCCGTGCGGCTATAGTGCGAATTTTTTTTTTCCAAAAATAGTATAGTGACACGTGGCGTTGAATCGCTGGAGGGTCTTTTTTCTCAAAAACAAAAATGCGTACAGTCGCGCGGCTATACTCTGTGTTATTAAGTTTTTTTTTAAAAGTAGAGTTGCTCTGACACGTGGCGCCTAATGAATGGGCTCCACTTTTTTTACATGTAAAAATAGTACAGCCGCGGCTATACTATTTTACAAACCCTTTAAGTAGCATAATATGTATTTCTCTTTTTTAATTACTTTGATTAGTAATTATGTTTTAGTTATTATTTACTTAGTGAATATTAAAGGAAAAAAAGAAAAAAAAAATTGAATTACTATTTATTAAGTAGTATAATTCATGAAGTTAATTAACATATTTAATACTAATTATTCACTAAATAAATAACAATTAAAATATAATTACTAATTTAACTAATCAAATCAGTCAAATATATTATTTAATTACTAAAAATAAAATTTTAAATAATTAATTAACCTACACATCCTAAGTTTATATATATATTTTTTTAAAAGACCTCTCTTACGAAATTTCGTCGTTAGAGGTTTTTTTTCGTTGACAAACCTAATTTACGAACATTTGCCGGCATAGAGCTATGCCGACGAAATCTCGTCGGGAGAAGTGTTTATGTTATTTTTTATATAAAAATATAAAATTAGTTTCATTACTTTTGTTTTTCCCCCAACCTCTTTAATTTAATTAATATCTTATAGTCTTTTGTATATATAACTATATATGTACGTATGTATTTTTCAATAATACATTCGTATTCTATACATGTCTACTATTTTTAAAAAAGCAAACGTACAGGAGTCGTATTGTACATGTACATACGCATTTCTAATGCTTCATACCCTTTTTTTTTTACAAAATTTTCAATAATTCACACAAATTTCACGTATTATACAAATAATTCTCATATATTATTGAATACCAATAATATATGTTATAAAAGTTGTACTAAAATATTATATAGTGGCTTATTAATATCTACTTTAGATATGTTGAAACTAGCAAATTAATATCTATAAAGTACAAACTAATGAAACTTGGAGGGTCCTCTTTTCTTTTTTTAATTTATATATTAAATAGTATAGATATACCATTTAGAATAGTATAGCCGACCGGCTATACTGCGAATTTTTTTTCCAACAATAGTATATTGACACGTGGCGTCTAATCACTGGAGGGTCCTTTTTTAAAAAAAAACAAAAATGAGTACAGCCGACCGGCTATACTCTTAAGTTTTTTTTAAAAAAAGTAGAGTTGCCCTTGACACGTGGCGCCTAATGAATGGGCTCCTCTTTTTTTACATGTAAAAATAGTACAGCCGATCGGCTATACTCAGTTTTAAATTGATTTAAAAAAAGTATAGCCGCGCGCAGACTATTTTACAGACCCTTTAAGTAGCATAATATGTATTTCTCTTTTTTAATTACTTTGATTAGTAATTATGTTTTAGTTATTATTTACTTAGTGAATATTAAAGGAAAAATAGAAAAAGAAAAATTAAATTACTATTTATTAAGTAGTATAATTCATGAAGTTAATTAACATATTTAATACTAATTATTCACTAAATAAATAATAATTAAAATATAATTACCAATTTAACTAATCAAATCAGTCAAATATATTATTTAATTACTAAAAATAAAATTTTAAATAATTAATTAACCTACACATCCTAAGTTTTTATATATATTTTTTTAAAAGACCTCTCCGACGAAATTTCGTCGGAGAAGTTTTTTTCGGTCCTGACAAACCTAATTCGACGAACATTTGCCGGCATAGACCTGTGTCGAAGAAATTTCGTAAGAGAAGTGTTTATGTTATTTTTTATATAAAAATATAAAATTAGTTTCATTACTTTTGTTTTTCCCCCAACTTCTTTAATTTAATTAATATCTTATAGTCTTTTGTATATATAAGTATAAATGTATGTATGTATTTTTCAATAATACATTCGTATTCGAATACATGTATACTATTTTTTAAAAAGCAAATGTAGAATAGTCGTATTGTACATGTACATACGCATTTCTAATGCTTAATACCCATTTTTTTTATACAAAATTTTCAATAATTCACACAAAGTTCACGTATTGTACAAATAATTCTCATATATTATTGAATACCAATAATATATGTTATAAAACTTGTACTAAAACATTATATAGTGGCTTATTAATATCTACTTTAGATATGTTGAAACTAGCAAATTAATATCTATAAAGTACAAACTAATGAAACTTGGAGGGTCCTCTTTTCTTTTTTTACTTTATATATTAAATAGTGTAGATATACCATTTAGAATAGTATAGCCGTCCGGCTATACTGCGAATTTGTTTTTCAAAAATAGTATATTGACACGTGGCGCTGAATCGTTTGAGGGTCCTTTTTTTAAAAAAACAAAAATGAGTACAGCCGCGCGGCTATGCTCTTAAGTTTTTTTTTTTTTTTTTTAAAGTAGAGTTGTCTTGACACGTGGCGCCTAATGAATGGGCTCCTCTTTTTTACATGTAAAAATAGTACAGCCGATCGGCTATACTCAGTTTTAATTTTCTTAAAAAAAAGTATAGCCGCGGCTATACTATTTTACAAACCCTTTAAGTAGAATAATATGTATTTCTCTTTTTTTAATTACTTTGATTAGTAATTATGTTTTAGTTATTATTTACTTAGTGAATATTAAAGGAAAAAAAAAAAAAGAAAAATTGAATTACTATTTATTAAGTAGTATAATTCATGAAGTTAATTAACATATTTAATACTAATTATTCACTAAATAAATAATAATTAAAATATAATTACCAATTTAACTAATCAAATCAGTCAAATATATTATTTAATTACTAAAAATAAAATTTTAAATAATTAATTAACCTACACATCCTAAGTTTTTATATATATTTTTTTAAAAGACCTCTCCCGGAAATTTAGTCGGTAGAGGTTTTTTTCGTCGGGACAAACCTAATTTACGAACATTTGCCGGCATAGACCTATGCCAACGAAACTTCGTGGAGAAGTGTTTATGTTATTTTTTATATAAAAATACAAAATTAGTTTCATTACTCTTGTTTTTCCCCAACTTCTTTAATTTCATTAATATCTTATAGTCTTTTGTATATATAAGTATATATGTACGTATGTATTTTTCAATAATACATTCGTATTCGATACATGTCTACTATTTTTTAAAAAGCAAACATACAATAGTCATATTTTACATGTACATACGCATTTCTAATGCTTAATACCCAATTTTTTATACAAAATTTTCAATAATTCACACAAAGTTCACGTATTATACAAATAATTCTCATATATTATTGAATACCAATAATATATATTATGAAAGTTGTACTAAAACATTATATAGTGGCTTATTAATATCTACTTTAGATATGTTGAAACTAGCAAATTAATATCTATAAAGTACAAACTAATGAAACTTGGAGGGTCCTCTTTTCTTTTTTTAATTTATATATTAAATAGTGTAGATATACCATTTAGAATAGTATAGCCGTGCGGCTATACTGCGATTTTTTTTTTCAAAAATAGTATATTGACACGTGGCGTCTAATCGTTGGAGGGTCCCTTTTTTTAAAAAAACAAAAATGAGTACAGCCGGCCGGCTATACTCTTAAGTTTTTTTTTAAAAAAAAAGTAGAGTTGTCTTGACACGTGGCGCCTAATGAATGGGCTCCTCTTTTTTTACATGTAAAAATAGTACAGCCGGTCGGCTATACTCAGTTTAAATTTTTTTTTTAAAAAAGTATAGCCGCTCGGCTATACTATTTTACAAACCCTTTAAGTAGAATAATATGTATTTCTCTTTTTTAATTACTTTGATTAGTAATTATGTTTTAGTTATTATTTACTTAGTGAATATTAAAGGAAAAAAAAAAAGAAAAATTGAATTACTATTTATTAAGTAGTATAATTCATGAAGTTAATTAACATATTTAATACTAATTATTCACTAAATAAATAATAATTAAAATATAAATACCAACTTAACTAATCAAATCAGTCAAATATATTATTTAATTACTAAAAATAAAATTTTAAATAATTAATTAACCTACACATCCTAAGTTTTTATATATATTTTTTAAAAGACCTCTCCCACGAAATTTCGTCCAAACAACTGAATTCTACGAACATTTGCCGGCATAGACCTATGCCTACGAAACTTCGTCGGGAGAAGTGTTTATGTTATTTTTTATATAAAAATATAAAATTAGTTTTATTACTCTTGTTTTTCCCCCAACTTCTTTAATTTCATTAATATCTTATAGTCTTTTGTATATATAAGTATATATGTACGTATGTATTTTTCAATAATACATTCGTTATTCGATACATGTCTACTATTTTTTAAAAAGCAAACGTACAATAGTCGTATTTTACATGTACATACGCATTTCTAATGCTTAATACCCATTTTTTTATACAAAATTTTCAATAATTCACACAAAGTTCATGTATTATACAAATAATTCTCATATATTATTGAATACCAATAATATATGTTATGAAAGTTGTACTAAAACATTATATAGTAGCTTATTAATATCTACTTTAGATATGTTGAAACTAGCAAATTAATATCTATAAAGTACAAACTAATGAAACTTGGAGGGTCCTCTTTTCTTTTTTTTAATCTATATATTAAATAGGGTAGATATACCATTTAGAATAGTATAGCCGTGCGGCTATACTGCGATATTTTTTTTTCAAAAATAGTATATTTTCACGTGGCGTCTAATCGTTGGAGGGTCCTTTTTTTAAAAAAACAAAAAATGAGTACAGCCGCCCGGCTATACTCTTAAGTTTTTTTTTTTTTAAAAGTAGAGTTGTCTTGACACGTGTGGCGGCGCCTAATGAATGGGCTCCTCTTTTTTTACATGTAAAAATAGTACAGCCGATCGGCTATACTCAGTTTTTAAATTGATTTAAAAAAAGTATAGCCGGCGACTATTTTACAGACCCTTTAAGTAGCATAATATGTATTTCTCTTTTTTAATTACTTTGATTAGTAATTATGTTTTAGTTATTATTTACTTAGTGAATATTAAAGGAAAAATAGAAAAAGAAAAGTTGAATTACTATTTATTAAGTAGTATAATTCATGAAGTTAATTAACATATTTAATACTAATTATTCACTAAATAAATAATAATTTAAATATAATTACTAATTTAACTAATCAAATCAGTCAAATATATTATTTAATTACTAAAAATAAAATTTTAAATAATTAATTAACCTACACATCCTAAGTTTATATATATATATTTTTAAAAGACCTCTCCTTACGAAATTTCGTCGGAGAGGTTTTTTTTCCTCGTGACAAACCTAATCCGACGAACATTTGCCGGCATAGACCTATGCAAACGTACAATAGTCGTATTGTACATGTACATACGCTTTTCTAATGCTTAATACCCATATTTTTTACAAAATTTTCAATAATTCACACAAAGTTCACGTATTATACAAATAATGCTCATATATTATTGAATACCGACAATATATGTTATAAAAGTTGTACTGAAACATTATATAGTGGCTTATTAATATATACTTTAGATATATTGAAACTAGCAAATTAATCTATATATATAAAGCAAACGGAGAGAATAGTGAAACATTCAAAATACCAGAAAATGCCCTTAGTTAATGCAAACATTAAGAATTGAAATTATTAATTAAATAAGGATAATAAGGTAAATTCACACTTTTTCATATTTAAAAAAATTAAAATTAAAAGAGAAAATCAGATAATGGATCCTATTTTTATGGAACACAATTACCCATTATCTTTTTTAATTCTAAAATAAATTTAAATTTTTTAAAAAAAGCCTCTCGGAGACGCCTAAGCGCGTGTATATTTTAAAACGTATAGCCGTTGGGCTAGACTATTTAAATATTCGAATATATTTAAAGAGTATAGCCGGCCGATAATATTTAAATATTCGAGTATATTTCAAGCGTATAGCCGTTCGGCTATACTATTTGAATATTCGAATATGTTTAAAGAGTATAGCGCGCGCTATACGATATATATATATATATATAACACACACACACACACACATTTCCTTCTATGGAGGCTGAGCCCCGGGCACAGCCGTGAAACTTATATGACTCGCACGAGCTCCGAGCCGTGACTCACTAACTTAACAAAGCCATTCATCCTTCAATTCACCCTTCTACACACAAGGCTTGAGTCGCATTTTCAAACAAAGTGTCAAGACACCGAAAATAGATTGTGTGCCCGCAGCAGTCTTGTATGGCCACCACCGGCGACAAAAAGCCGAGCACAAGGCCTCCCGGGGCAGCTTGTGACGGCATGGAGGAAAGCGAAGTAAGGATTTCTCAAGACAAGCCAAGGAATGACTGATTTCAAGTCCTCTCCCCTCCCCAACTTGCCTGCAGTTTCGATCAACTTTGTATAGCATAATTAAGCATAGTATCTATTCCAGCCTGCCATCAAAACCGAGCTGAGCATGTAATTTGATACCCAACTGCAAGCCTTGTAATATATGATTTCCTCAATCCAAACGTCCTTATAAATCAAAGCTGGAAAATGCAAAAACAATGCATAGCAGTTGGTCTTAGTCCGTTATGGACAAAACTGTGAAAGTTCCCTTTCCATTGATGTTGAACAAGGTTCATTGACAACCATGCTCTCCAACAAGAAGCATCCTATTCCTATTAAAACCACAAAAAAGAAAGATTCATGTGGTGATATGGTGGTATACAACATGTCAATATTTCTGAATTAAAGAAAAGGAAGATACAATCGAAACTTTGATTACTAATCTAAGCAGCAAGCAGCAAGAGGAAACTTCTAAGTCAGCCTCAACGCCATTTCTTGAAATGGGATGGCCCCATTGGCCGTGCTCTTTTTTCTGTTTGTTAAACCTTAAATAGGGGTGATCTAGTTGTATTTATGAATCGATGCATCAGGGGTGTATCATTAGCGCTGGACTTGACATGGTTAAGAGTTAGTTCAGTTGACTAAGAGAGTATGTCTACTCTCGTACACTCCAGATCGATCTTCCTCCCGTACATTTGAATCATTTTAATTATCACTTTGTCAAGAGAAAATTATAATAATCTTCAAATACATACAAATAAATAAACTCCACAATCTTATTGATGAGTAAAATCATAAAGTATGTGGGTGTGAAGAAGACAGTGTGACATAATTATGGCCTTTGCCTTTGAGCAAAAAACCCAAAAGGCCAACCGAGGATCGAAAGTGGGAAAAATGTTTGAATCAAAACACAAAAAGGTTGGTCAAATTAGACAGAGATTAATTGGCAGCTGTTGATTTAGAATGTGCATCATGCATATGTTGAAGTGGTATCGACATTTTATTAAGAAGAAGCTCGATGCAGACATATTAATGAAGGAAGTCTCTTGTTATAGCTTTCCACAACTCTCTTGGCAAGTTGGGCATTGGTGATATCTATGCACCAACTTGAGGGGGAGTGTTAATTATGTAGTCAATTAATGTGTTAATTATGTAGTCAATTAATGTTTGGCACCTACAATATTTGGGGGGCTTGACTAGGTTGGTTGCCTAATTAGTTTGGTTGCCTAACTTGGTTAGTTGCCTAACTTGAGGGGCTTGACTAATGTCTTAGGAATTTGTATATATATGTGTTGATTGTAAGTAATGAAAGCATAAGTGAAAAATCAGAAAATATTCTACAACTATCATTCTCTCTACACTTTCCACTCTCTACTCTCAATATTCTCTATGTTTTAACATGGTATCAGAGCCTAATGGCTAATCCTTAAGATCCTCTATCAAATTGAGAGTCGTTGGCGTTTTTTCATGTTGCTCTAAATTCCCTTGCTTCTGTTAAATTTCCTCTCTTTTATCCTGTAGGGGCAATAAGTCCCTTGGCTATGATGGCCTAATTTGTTTCCTTTAGGCAGTACGTCTCTCTGATCACCATGATCTCTCCCCTTCCCGTGAGCCTCGTCATCGCTCACCGAGCCATTCCCTTTCCCTTGGCCGAGCCTCGCCACCGCTCGCTGAGCCTTTTCCTACTCGGCTTTTTCTTATCACATATTGCCTTTCTTCATCATTTCCTCTTGTGCCCACGTGATAGGTGTCTTGCTTGTTCCCCAACATTCCATTTTCTTAATACTACTATTCTCTCTTTTATGGTTTCTTTTCTCACCACCTATCACATACTTCTTACTTTATTCCCCTTTATTTCCTTAAATTATTTTCTTCCACTCTATTTCCGTCCCATTTTTGTTTCGGTATATTTCTTCTCCCTTGTTGCCTTTCACTTTTCTCCTGTGTTACCCACGGGTGTTTTCTCTCTCATCTCTTCGTTCTCATGCACACCACATTTGTGCCTAATGTTTTGGTGGGTGTCAAAGTTTCTGTCTACCCATATATATATATATATATGTGAAAATCTTTTCTTTGCTACCTTTTCTCTTTCACCCCAATAACTTGGCTTCCTTTTCCCTTTATTTTATTGGACTTGTTGTGCACCATATGCCTCTTCCGTTTCAACACCTCTTACACTTGTCAACATGACCTACCCTATCTATACAATATTTGTCCCTTTCTCTCTATGTGTGCATACGCATGTCATCCACCTTCAATCATTTTTATTTCTTCTTTCTTTTGGGGTTGTTGCAGACTCCTCTCCATCTTTTATTCCTTTTCTCCAGTTGTCAGCTGCCCATCTCCATTCCACCTTTCCTTGCATTTGTTTCTGCCAGACTTATGTTTGAGTCTTTTTATTATTATTTCATTTTCTCTTCTTCCAAATCTCGACCCTCTGCCAGTGTTCAATTTGAGGGGGAGATAGATGCAACTTTATTTTGGGTGCTACAACTTTATTGTCTTTACCGGTGTTGCTTCTCTAAATCTGGACTCTCATACGTTGTCCATTTGAGGGGGAGTGACACTCCTGCTCATCTCATTCCGCTGCAATCTGTGACCTTGTCTACCATGATTCTTCTACATCTAGCTTCAGTCCAGCTTCCCTTTCTCAAATGCCACTGCTCCTATGGTTCCCCCACAACCCTTTCCTTCAGGGGAGAGGAGGAGTGAAGAGAAGTCGTGTCCTGCAATAATGGAAGTATTTGTGACGCAGCCAGTATTGTTGTTGCTGCCTACTATATCCTTTGATAGTGCCAGCTGCTGCCTTTTGTGTCCTTTTGCTGTTAACAGTGTTGTTGCTCCTACCCGTTATGACTCCTGCGGGACAAATGTTGGCTGGGGATAGTCATATTGCTCTTGCCGGTGCCGAGTGTCTTAGATTTCTCCACTTGTGCCAGTACCACTGATCATATGGCTACATCGACCCTTCTTCCAGGGGGAGGGAGAGTGAAAGAGAAGTTGCCTCCGCCGTTGCTACTTTGCCATGTTCTGCCCGCCTTGTCTGCCTGGTGCCAATGGCTCACATTGCTCTGCGTACCAGTGTTGCTCTTGCTGGTACCAATGTTGCTCTTGCTGTTGTCATGTTGTTGTCTCTGTTGAGGACAGTGTTGTTGTTGCTTCTACCGGGTTCTTGCCTTTACCGTGTTTTCCGATGTGGTCATGCCCGTTGACCTTGCCTTGGCTTTACCTCGCCACACTTTACCATGCTTTGCCTTACCTTGCCTTACCCTATTATTTAGGGTTTGGTTGTGTCCCTGCCGTGTTCAGAGTGTTTCCCTGTCCTTCACCTTACCTTTGCGTGTTCAGAGGGTTTTTCCTTTACCTTGTCCTCGCGTGTTCACAAGGGTTTCTGCTTCGCCGTGTTCATAGGGTTTCTGTGTCCTTTACCTTATCATTGCCGTGTTCACAGGGTTTCTGTGTCCTTTACCTTACCTTTGCCGTGTTCAGCAGGGTTTCCTGTTCTTACCGATCTTCACAAGTTTCTGTGTTCTTTGCTTTGCCTTTGCCTTGTTCGCATGGTTCATGTGATCTACCGACCAACCGGCTGCACTCGGATTTGGTGTTGCCACCGAATAACCGAAATGATTAACTTCGATGTGGCCTTGCTCCACGTGTGGCCCACCATGTAGTGGTTCCCATCAGGGGGCATGTTGAAGTGGATTCGACATTTTTATTAAGAAGAAGCTCTACACGTAGACATATTATGAAGGAAGTCTCTTGTTATAGCTTTCCACAACTCTCTGGCAAGTTGGGCATTGGTGAGATCCATGTCACCAGCTCGAGGGGGGAGTGTTAATTATGTAGTCAATTAATGTGTTAATTATGTAGTCAATTAATGTTTGGCACCTACAATAGTTGAGGGGCTTGACTAGGTCGGTTGCCTAATTGGTTTGGTTGCCTAACTTGTTGGTTGCCTAACTCGAGGGCTTGACTAATGTCCCTTAGGAATTTGTATATATACGTGTTGATTGAAGGAATGAAAGCATAAGTGAAAAATCAAAAAATATTCTACAACTATCCATTCTCTCTACACTTTCCACTCTCTACCTCCTCAACATTCTATGTTTATGACAGCGTATGCATGGTGGTTCCGATCTAAGCTGGGTTTGTTCCCATATATAATTCATATATGTATTCTGCTAAATTTTGGTACCCATGACAACATCCAAGTTAATTAACAACAGCTCATCCATACTCCAGACATGTACACAACACAACTTACAGCTACAACTTCTTCACTAGTTACAAGCTTTTATTTTGTAAATCCATCTGCAAGATTAATACAACTTAAAACAAGCCACAAAGTTCTGCGAATTCCAAGATTGGCAGCAAAACCCAATTTGCAATACCCTTACAAAGCAACAAAGCCACCAACACAGGTTTATTCAACCACCAAAGCCTACTAGAAAGGAGAAAGAAAAATACAAATGGAAGCACACCAACAAGACACAAATTTCAACATGCTCCATCCGGCTGGCATATGAAACTTATTCCATTGGATTATAGAGATCAGAAAACCACCTGCACCCCTTTCTCATAATCGCGGTACGTGCGATCTTTCATGATACGAGCCAGTTGTGTTGTTGAGCTTCCCTTATACTGCTCCCACCATGCCATAAAGCTGCTATGCTTCAAGAAAATATCAGGGGTTACTGCAAAATTCTTGAGGGCATCCAACACATACTCCTCAAACTCTATCAACTTTTGCTTGCAAAATTCTTGAACACTCTGTTGTCTGTTCTCCAGCTGATTGCATAAGATAAGAGCCTCCTCAACATGTGCCCAAAAACAAGAATCATCAGTCAGACTAGAAGCCACGTTCTGTGCTTTTGACTTGCTTGGACCGTCTTCGACTGTCTCCCCTCTTCTAATTCTCTCTGCTACCTTCCTTTCCTCCTCTTCCTTGAGCCATCTCTCCAACAGAATGAAATGCTTAGGCCTTTCCTCTCTGTAGTTTTCCCATCCTTGTCCTTGTAGTACTCTGCAATGTGAAGTGGTTCCATCATCCTTCTGTAGGTTGTACCTCCCATAAGCCAACCAGTTCGGAAGGCAGCTCCTCCTTCCGGGGCTTATTCTCTCATCTTCGACCGAGTCCTGCCAGTAATTCGACAGCTTCTTCTTAAACTCCTCAACGTTGATGTCACTCCTGTTCCGCTTGATTTTGTACATGTCATAGAATCCAATTTCCCTACTTTTTGAGTCCTTCTTGTACCACTCAAGGTAAGACCATGGACACTTTTATATCATTCAATTTCTTGCAGCATTGGAAGTCTTCGTCTTCTGTATTGCTAATTTATATTCATGTTTTTCCATATTTTTTATCAGGTCATTTATGTAGGGTTGTTGCTGTTGTACTGCCTTTTACAAAGGAGCAGAGAGAGGGAATTAGTTGAAGTAAAATTTAACAACGGGGAACATTGCTAATATTTTTTGCAAATAATGTATGTATTGTAGGCTTATAGGATGAAAACATAAAACATTATCAAATCACATATTTGCATTGAAACTTTGCTACCTGTGATTGGGGCTCCAAATATTGCTGCCAGTTGTGTGATAATACTAGCTTTAAGTGGAACTCTATCGCTTTCAGCCAACTCAATGACATCTTTACAAAATGCCTTGAGCTTGAGACGTTCCAAGAGCTCTCCATAAATCAAAAAACTGAATCCCCACATTAGGATCTTGGGTCTGATCACCCTGAGAGTTGGCTGCCACCAACATCAAAATCGAATCTGGGTCCTCAAAGCAAGCACAACCAGAATCAGAGCACAACAGGAATGTTCCAAAAGGCTTATAAGCACTAACTTGAGTACCGGTTCCAAGAGCAGTTGGATTTGGGGATAGGAAGAGTTTTGGTACAGGATCTTCGATACAGGCTACATGCAAGAAGCAAGAAGTCCAATTTGGGAATTGTGAAACACATTTTCGGAGGTGTTCGTCACCAATAAGGGGTGAACCGAAAGTAATGCAAAGGGGGCGTTTGGCTTTTGATAAGTTGAAGCTTTCTAGCAGCCATAAGGTGAAGAGCGTAGCCACACAGCCTCCCATAGAGTGTCCAGTGATAATTACTAATGAATTTGATCTGCAAATCTGTGCCACAAACATTATAAAAAGTTACATATATACAAACTAGTCACGTACTCAATTGCAATATAGTTTGTCAAATTTCAATTAATATGATAACGAAAAAGTCCATTACTTTAACTGGTCAACAAACAAAATATAGGAAAATGAATCAGATTACTATAGTTAGACTTCTCTAAGGTTTCTCCCAAATTCACAAGTTGTCAAAAGTAGAACTGATGCGTTTAAGGAAAGACAAAAAAACCAAAAAGAAAAGAGAGAAGGTACGAACCTCAGTTTTCAGAAGACACAGCTCATCAAAAACGAGAGGCAAAGAGCTTGATTGCAGCTTCATTGATGGGGAAAACTTGGGTTGCTTTTGTTGCAGAAAAATTCAAATTCAGGATTTTTTTGATTAAAAGTTGATGAAAAATCGAGCCTACTTGTCCTCTCAAAGGCATGGGTGAAGTAAGAAAAGTTATGATGCTAAGATTTGCTTGTTGGGTTGTATTAATGTGTAAGGTTGCTTGTGCATTTGGATTGACTCTCTGCTTATCATTCTGAATTGCATCCCATGACTGGTGTAGGGGTTCAAGGTCAACAGCACATTTGCCAATTCTTAGGCCGCTGCTAAATCTGTCATCAAAAATAAAACCAAAAAACACAGAGTAAGATATGGTGTTAATTTAGCAACTAACTTTGTTGCAAATTTTTACTATAAAAAGAAGAAAAAAAATCATTGAGAAAGAAAGGAAAAGAACATTGAACTTTACTTACTGATTGTCTCTATCTTCTTCTTATAGGTTTTTCCGATCTGTAACAAACACAGGTAGAGGTCGAGGAGAATGAAAACCAAGATGAGTGATGTCCTTCTTATATACATGGAAATGAATTTATAACCCTCCTCCAATCAAATGGCCCCAGAGCGACAAAACTTCCACCAAGTCTACAAAATAAAGCAAAGTCTATGTCTTCGTCAACGTCGAGTTTTTTCCTGAAAGCTTCCGCGAAGAGGTTAAGCAAATGGGCATACTTTTCTTTCAGAAAAAATTCACCAACCGTCATTATAATATGGGCTTAACTTGTGATTTTGTCCTACAATACATGACTTCTGATTTATCCCATATTTTTATTTTTATTTTTATAAAAAATTAAGGATATAAACTTCTTTTTCCTACTAGAATTTCCCTCCTAAATCATCAACATTTCATTAAACTTTCTGTTAAATTATTAAAAAATATATATGGGAGGTTAGGATTTGGGGTAAGGAGATATATATATATATATTTAATTTATTGTTAGTATAAATTATTTAAATTTTAAATTATTTTTATTTTATTTTAACATGAAAAATGATCACCGCCCTCATATTTAATGACAAATTGGATTAAATGGTTGAGGATTTAGATGGCGGGGGGGAAAATTTGACGAAAAGTAGAAGTTACGTATGCTTTAATTTTCTAAAAAAAATATATTGAATAAATCGAAAGCTAGGTATAATTTTAGGGGCTTATAACATGCTCTCGCATTTTCTCTTATTTTCTGTGTCTTATTGTTGTCCAAAGTATTTGTTCTATTTTATTTTCAAAACAGTTGCTTGCTTGCTGCTAATTGTTCTGGCTAGTTTGCCATGAAGCCCATGTGAATAGATGGGCAGGGCAAAACAAGCCCTGCAAATGGCAGATGAGCTGAAATTGGACATTGAAATATGTAAATAGGCTTGAATAAACCAACTTGTTTTCTGTTCTTAATCAAGATCTTGCTAACCATAAACATGAATAAATTTATTTACAAATTGATAAATGATATCTGTAAATGGGTTTAACTGGTTAAACTGTATCAACTAATCAATACATGTGAGAAGCGTGCCAAAAATTTCAATTGAATAGGGAACACTTCGGAAAATCCCATTGCTCGGAATCTCTCATCTCCAAACAAACAGCAGTTGTAGGAAGAAAGGGCAAAGTTGTAGAGTGGGAAGCTGCTATTCCCGAACCCGTGAAGGCACCTTAAGAACATTAAAGCTCACTTTCCTGAAAACTGGTGATTCTCGATGCCCAATATCCCAATTTAGCATCTTTACGTTGCTTTACAAGGACCGGTCCACTGAACCAATGTTGATATCTTTTGTGTATATATTTGTGACGGCAAAAAGCAACAGCACAA
>CM031919.1:38140842-38177769 GCA_018703695.1 Prunus fruticosa
AGCTTTCCACAATGTCACTGCCATGGTTGGAGCTGGTGTTCTCAGTCTCCCTTATGCCATGTCCAATCTTGGATGGTATGTTTTACTCAAAACACTAAATTTTGTTTTTATGAATATGATCCAACTACCAACAAATTTCAAAAACAAAAAGAAATAAAGTTTTAAATTGCTTGTTTTATTTATATAAGCGATGCTTGGGGGAGGGGGGATTTGAACACAGGGCCTCAGGTGCAGGGGTAATTCCTCTTAACCACTTGAGTTACAAGCCCCTTCTTAAATTGCTTGTTTAATTTCAGGGGTCCTGGTACTGTTATTCTGGTATTGTCATGGGTGATCACCTTGTTCACTCTATGGCAAATGGTTGAGATGCATGAAATGGTTCCTGGAAAGAGGTTTGATAGGTACCATGAGCTGGGTCAACATGCCTTTGGTGAAAAGCTTGGACTTTGGATTGTGGTGCCCCAACAGCTGATATGCGAAGTTGGTGTGGACATTGTGTATATGGTAACAGGTGGAAAATCCCTGCAGAAGATCCATAACATAGCTCGCAAAGACAAAGACCCAATCAAACTCACCTACTTCATCATGATCTTTGCCTCTGCTCACTTTGTGCTCGCCCATCTCCCCAACTTTAACTCCATCTCTGGTGTTTCATTAGCTGCAGCAGTCATGTCATTAAGGTACAGCATTAAATAAATTAATTATCATATAAACACAAATTAGGAAACATAAGATTCTTAAACATTTTGTTGTTTGATTGATTGTGGTTGCAGTTACTCTACTATTGCATGGACGGCTTCAGTACACAAGGGTGTTCAGAGAGATGTAGAATACGGGTATTTAGCTCCGAGCACATCGGGAACGGTCTTCAACTTCTTCACTGCTTTGGGGGATGTAGCTTTTGCCTATGCAGGCCATAATGTGGTCTTGGAGATCCAAGCAACAATCCCTTCTACTCCGGAGAAGCCATCGAAGAAGCCTATGTGGAGAGGAGTGGTGATCGCCTATATAGTCGTGGCCTTATGCTACTTTCCAGTTGCTTTCATTGGATATTACATTTTTGGCAACAAAGTTGAGGACAACATCCTCATCTCCTTGGAGAAACCTGAATGGCTCATCATAACAGCAAACATGTTTGTTGTCATCCATGTCATTGGGAGTTATCAGGTGTGTTTTACTTCTTCTTTCCAATCTGCCAAGCTATCCATACTGGGAAGTTCAGAATCTGAACTTTAGATCATGCTCCAGTCTTGGTAAGTTTGCAATTAGATTTTGATAAATTCTTGTTGGGTTTTGCTTTGTCTTGTTGCAGCTATATGCAATGCCAGTATTTGACATGATAGAAACCTTGTTGGTAAAGAAACTCCATTTTAGACCCACTAAAATGCTTCGCTTCATTTCCCGGAACACTTATGTCGGTAAGTAGTTCATCCCCTCATCCAGGAGAGTGAGACTAAGAGCAATGCAATCACTCACCAGAGTGTATATTTAATCATGCGCCTGTGTTACTGATTTCAGCGTTCACAATGTTCGTTGGCATTACTTTTCCCTTCTTTGGTGGTCTTCTAGGATTCTTTGGAGGATTTGCGTTTTCCCCAACAACATACTTTGTAAGTCTCCTAGTATCTGTCTCTTTATTTGTGGTCAAATTTAAGTTGAAGTTTGAAGTTATAAAAAAAAAACGTCATCCATTCAATTTCATTCTTCAGCTCCCTTGCATTATGTGGCTTGCCATCAAGAAACCAAGGAAGTTTAGCCTATCTTGGGTTGTTAACTGGGTACGTATGTTTTTCAAGTTTGAATAAATATCTCTGCTTTAAAGACAGGACCAGCTTCATTTCTAAACTGGCTTCATTAATTTCAGATTTGCATTACACTGGGTGTTCTGCTGATGATCCTATCACCTATTGGAGGGTTAAGGAATATCATAATTCAAGCAAAGAACTACACATTCTACAATTAGTATACAAGCTTGGCACATGCACAAGTAGGTTTTACCCTGAAATTAAATGCATATAGATGCAATGAAACCATATGTAACAAATAAGTACATGAAGACATACAAAAATAGGGTTGTTCAGTCTGGTTTGTAAGGAGGTGCCGACGGAGTTACTCAGAACAAAACTTATTATGCAGGCTCTTCTTCTCAGAGTTTATTTTTGGGCGTTCTATGTGTATCTCATGAATGTATTGTCATTTATTTTTGGTGAAGGTATTGCCATTTAATTTCAGCATCAATGAAATAGATCTGTTGACTATTGCTGGTGATACTTGAAGTAGAACGGAGTCACAGACTCACAGATTACAGATTACAGATTGAACCACTGCAGTAGAGAAACAAGGAAATACATTATCTCTCTTATCAAAGGCATAATTTTGAGATCCACATCTCTCTCATACTTTTCAGACTGAAATGAATATAAAAATACGTTTTCTTTTTGTTTGTCTCGGCTCTTTCAGGGACAGCAAAAGGCAGGTTTCTTCTGTAAATATTTCTTCTACTCGTTGAAACTCTTCTTCTCCATAACAGTTCTCAGCAACTTTGTTTTATATTGTTTTATTAGCTGATTCATCGTATCACTTACTCTTTGCAAGTAGTGACCTGTTTTTATAGGCTGGTCAAGTCAAATTGTTGTAAATTTACTACATTTAGTTTTAATCCAATCAGAAGATTTTGTTACAAGATTCAGGTTAATCACAGCTATATATACTTTCTGCTGTCTATTATGACCAGAGTGAGCGTTCAACTCATGCTTCAAGCCAGTTTTTGAGGTCACTTGTTACTATGAAATTAGAAATGGGAAATACTTGAGAGAAGGAAATATGAAAGTCTGTGAAGAAATTAATTTAAGAATTCTGTTGCTCTCTGTGCATGCATCGTGCATGAAACTTGAAATTGTCAGTATGCAGAAACTAGAAAGAAAGAACCAGTTGTTGGTAATAAAATGGGAGGGTCACTTTCTTAACCCAACCATCATCAAAACAAACATAAGCATAATATGAAATTTGTATTTTTAAGGTTTATTTAGCATTTGGATGAAACTTTGACAGGCCGAATAACATATTCCTTAGAGAATGCTAGCAAACAAAAATATCAACTTCAAATCCGCTCAGACTCACTTGGGTGGAGTTTTCTGGAGCTTGACATTCTGTCACCTCACCTAAGATAAATTATATGTTTCATCTTCCCATTCATGTTTATTTTCCATGCTCTAAGCCAAGCCTAGCTGCTAGCTACTCTCTGCATCCATGGGGGTTCAAGCTCCAACCGACCAAAACTCTTCCGTCCCCGTCCCCAGCAATGTAAGCCTAGAGTTTGAATCATTTTTATCAACCATTGGATTGTGAATTTGTTTAAAGGATTTGTGTACTAACAATCACAGATAGACGAGCAACTGGAGAAGCAATCACAGATAGATGAACAACTAAAGAGGCAGAAGGAAATAGATGATTGGCTTCCAATCACCTCTTCAAGGAATGCAAAATGGTGGTACTCTGCTTTCCACAATGTCAATGCCATGGTTGGAGCTGGTGTCTTAAGTCTTCCCTTTGCCATGTCTAATCTTGGATGGTATGTTTTACTCAAAACACCACATCCAAATTTGTATCCTTTTATGAATATGATCCAATTACCAAAACATTTCAAAAACAAAAAAAGAAAAGAAGTTTTTAATTGCTTGATTAATTTCAGGGGTCCTGGTATTGTAATTCTGGTACTGTCATGGGTGATCACCTTGTTCACTCTATGGGCAAATTTCCTTCCGGTTTTACACTACACCGCACCGAACCGGACCGAACCGGACCGGTCATATTTTTTTTTTTATTTTTTTTTTTATATTTTTTATTTACAAATTTTTAAAATATAATCTCATATTTTAAATGTTATAATCACTATAGTTCAACTTCAAAAAATTTCTAAATGTATGAATTGGATTATTTGTTAATTTTTAAGCCAAAAAAATAAGTTATTTATTATAAATTTTTAATTAAAAAAATAAAAAAAAATATTTTTTTTTAAAAAAAAAAAAATAATTAAAAAATAAAAAATTAATAAACCGGTTCAAAACCGGAACCGGTCAGAACCGGACCGGAACCGGTCAGAACCGAACCGGCCGGTTTTGAAATTTTTTTTACTTAAATTTTTAGGGACCGATTAAATAGGACCGATTTCGTTCCATTCAAAATTTTAAGGTTAAAGGACCGAACCGAACCGCGCCCACCCCTAGTTCACTCTATGGCAAATGGTTGAGATGCATGAAATGGTTCCTGGAAAGAGGTTTGATAGGTACCATGAGCTAGGTCAACATGCCTTTGGTGAAAAGCTTGGCCTTTGGATTGTGGTGCCTCAACAGCTGATTTGTGAAGTTGGTGTGGACATTGTGTATATGGTAACAGGTGGAAAATCCCTGCAGAAGATCCATATAATAGCTCGCAAAGACGAAGACCCAATCAAACTTACCTACTTCATCATGATCTTTGCCTCTGCTCAATTTGTCCTCTCCCATCTCCCCAACTTTAATTCCATCTCAGGAATTTCATTAGCTGCAGCAGTCATGTCATTAAGGTACAACATTATATAAATCAATCAACATATAAACCCAAATTAGGAAACATAAGATTCTAAACATTCTGTTGTTTGATTGATTGTGGTTGTATGCAGTTACTCTACTATTGCATGCACGGCTTCACTCCACAAGGGTGTTCAGCCAGGTGTAGAATACGGGTATTTAGCTCAGAGCACATCGGGAACGGCCTTCAACTTCTTCACTGCTTTGGGGGACGTTGCTTTTGCCTATTCAGGCCATAATGTAGTCTTGGAGATCCAAGCAATAATCCCTTCTTCGCCGGAGAAGCCGTCGAAGAAGCCTATGTGGAGAGGAGTGGTGATCGCCTATATAGTCGTGGCCTTGTGCTACTTTCCAGTTGCTTTTATTGGTTATTATACTTTTGGCAACAAAGTTGATGACAACATCCTCATCTCCTTGGAGAAACCTGAATGGCTCATCATAACAGCAAACATGTTTGTTGTCATCCATGTCATTGGGGGTTATCAGGTGTGTGTGTGTGTGTGTTTTACTTCTTCTTTGCTATCTGCCTAGCTATCTACTGGAAAGTATAGATCAAGCTCTGGTTTTGGTAAGTTTGCAATTGGGTTTTGAATTGTCTTGTTGCAATTTTCAGTTATTTGCAATGCCAGTATTTGACATGATTGAATCCTTGTTGGTAAAGAAACTCCATTTTAGACCCACTACAAGGCTTCGCTTCATTACCCGGAACACTTATGTCGGTAAGTAGTTCATCCCCTCATCCAGGAGAGTGAGACTAAGAGCAATGTAATCACTCAGCAGAGTGTATGTTAATCATTCATGTGTTACTGATTTCAGCATTCACAATGTTGGTCGGCATTACTTTTCCTTTCTTTGGTGGTCTTCTGGGATTCTTTGGAGGATTTGCGTTTTCCCCAACAACATACTTTGTAAGTCTCCTAGTCTCTGCCTCTTTATTTGTGGTCAAGTTTAAAATTGAAAAATTAACAAGTATTGATCGCGTTGTCCGTTTGATTTCATTCCTCAGCTCCCTTGCGTTATATGGCTTATCATCAGGAAACCAAGGAAGTTTAGCCTGTCTTGGTTTGTTAACTGGGTACGTATGTTTTTCAAGCTCCAGTTCTAAATATTTATGCTTTAAAGGCAGGACCAGCTCCATTTCTAAATTGGATTCATTAATTTCAGATTTGCATTACACTGGGTGTTGTGCTGATGATCCTATCACCCATTGGAGGGTTAAGGAATATCATACTTAAAGCCAAGAACTACAAATTCTACGATTAACAAACTTTTCAGCATCAATGAAATAGATCTGTTGACTATTGCTGGTGATACTTGAAGAAGAAGAGTCATAATTTCGCCTAAAAAACCCAACTGACATGAATATAAAAATGCGTTCTATTTTTGTTTGTTTTTTTGGGTTAGGACAGTCAAGTTGAATGGCCATGGTCTCACCACCAAAATGCAAACGTGAGCAGAGCAATTGGGAGGAATAAGAATATTGAAGAAGAAAGAAAGCTCTCAAATTTTGGGTAGCGTAGCTGTAGCTGGATCGGTTCTACTCCAACCTATACAAAAACCATGGTGGCTGGCCTGTTTTCAACTTAGAATAATTGAGACATCTCTGTTTCTCTGTCAGATGACCAAACTTATTAGGCAGCATTGCATTTTGAACAATAAACAAAGCAGCTCATTTACTCACACACATCTTTCAACATCAATTGTATAGCAACAAAGACAACAACTTCCAATTCAAGGAAACACATGAACTCATTCTATGCAAAAACTCAATTAGAAGAAGAAGAAGAAGAAAGAAAAGGACTTTGATTGAGAAATGATTGATCAAAGATACAGAGTTACATTTTGCAAATTGTTTACATATATCACCAGTAGTAAGTAGTAGCCAACCCAAATTGTTATTAAGCTTGAGAATCAGAGACTCAAAGTTTAATTTCAAAATGTTCCCTCTAATCAAATCTCTACTTGGTTTTTATCTTGTTTTCTTTTCCAAGTTGCCAGTCCTTGCTCTAAACAACTCAACCCAAAGATTCGAAATCCATAAAATGCTAACAGAGATAGCTGACATTACCACAACAATCCAAGAAACCCAAACCCACCTCGGAATCAAACCATCAGCCGCACCGCCTATATAAAACGCACCCATTCGGTACACGAAATACGGACCCACCAATCCCCGCACAATTGAATACAACACGTAAAAAGGAGGAGACAAAAGATCATACACCTTAGCTGCAAATTCCAAGTCCCTTCTCCGAGCGTTCGCGAGCGTCCACACGTTCTGGCACAAGCTGGTGACCTCGGCCAGGATCAGAAGAGAGAGAATGGCGAATGCGCCGCGAGACGCCACGTATCGGCAGGTGAGGAACACGAAGAGCGTGGCCAAGTGGTGGCCGATGAAGAGGACGTCACTGGGGAAGAAGACGATGTAGTGGAGAAGATCGGTGAGGAAGTAGGCGACGCTGTAATCGAGAACAGTGTTCTGGAAGCGGGTGTTTTGGGAGGCGAAGCCGGTGGCCGGGTCGGCGAGTATGGCGTAAGTGGATAAGAAGACAGCGGGGGTGCCGTGGGCGAGGGAAATTAGGCAGCTGGAGGCTTCGGGTCGGATCTTAGGGCTCCAAGTACGGAAGACGATGAAGTAGGCAATGATGTAGACGATGAAGAACATGGAGAAGAAGATGAGGAGGGATGGGATTGGGTTTTGGGTTTCCATTTGAACTGAAACACGAAACCCTCCCTTTGAATCTTTGACCAAGATTACGGGAACGAATTAGGCGTTTTATACTTGGAGATTACGACTCTCTGACTGACTATGTTTGACATTTAGAAAATCGAGTGAGAAACTTCAAAAAGGATTTGGTGAAGCTTTGAAACGAAAAGCAAGGGAAGACGAAACGACATAAATAAATGAAACCTCTTCCTCATTGGGCTGCGTTTTAAATTTTTTTTTATGAGCTTCATCAAATTCATTGGGCTTTGATGGGCCCCTGCGACATCTATATATTCTATTCTTTCTTTTTTATATAATATTGCAGCAGTCAAAGAAAAGTCATTTACGAAAAAGCATACACAACCAATTGCGCAGACAAATTTTTTTTTCTTTTTTTTATATATCCTTTTTTCGCATCAAAAACATTTTTTTTTTCTTTTGCTTCTTGGTTCGTTCATGAATACAAAAGCAGCAACTGTTTAATCAATTTCTCCCTCCTCTATATCATTTACAGGACTTGGAACACTAGCAGCAGGCTCAATTTCTTCCTCCTCTTCATCGTCTTTTATGTACAAGCCAAGTTGTTCCAGAGGGTTACTTCCACCAAACCTAAAACTGCCTAAGCCATCCTGTGAGTGATCTGGGCTTGTTTCATCTACAGAGCTTGGTAACTGCTCCACAGGGGCAGTTCTTAGCATTTCCAGATCTTGAAGAAACTGAGAGTTCTCATTGATTTCAACCGTCTTTTCTATCTGTAGTACACGTGGCATCAAATGTCCCAATAAATATCCACACAAATTAAAGGGCGCTATTTCTGCAACATGAGGGTGTGACGATTTACCTGCAGCAATGCCTGCCGTGCTGCTTCTCTCTCAAGCTCCCTCTTCCTTTTAGCCTCTGCTGCAGCTTCTGCTTCAGCTCGCCTTCGAGCATCCTCGGCCGCCTTGGCTTCTGCTTGTAACCTTGCTTTTTCTGCTCATATATTGGCAACATAATCAGCTGCTAGATCTCAACAAAAATTTCAGTTTAATAAACCAGGAGATGTCTATGAATTATCGACCCAGCACTGCAAACCACACATACACGCACACACTAAGGAATTGATGTAAACCACTAAGTACAACTTTAAACGTAAAGATCACAACCTTTCTTCTGTTGCAATTCAAGTTCCTCCCTCTCCCGCCGCAATTTCTCAGGATCTCCTTTGTCACCCTGATCTCAGCCAGATCAAATTGCACCGGATCACATCCAGAGTAGAAAATACTTGCAAAATGGATACATACAAACACGGTAAGTATACAAGTAGCCTGACTCTGCAACCCACCTGATTAAGTGTTTTCTCTCGAGCTCTTAAAATGGTATCAGCAAAACGATGCTTCAATACAGCAGCCCTGTACTGTTTCTCAGGGGAGACCGGCCTCTCTGTGGGAGCACTGTCCCCTAAATTTTTTTGAGAGATGAACAATGAGATACTACCACAAACCCACATCATAAGTTTTTGTTTTTGTTTTAACTCTTAGCCTTACCATCCTGACAACAATCTGACTCAACAGGACTTGGCTTCTGCTGGGAACTTTGTTCAACTTGATCCAACCCACTATCAGACTCTGCAAGATCCCATGGATTAGAAATATTAATCATCAATAAGAAATTCAAAATTCATATGCACAATCATTTCAGAGAAGTGTAGGCCATGTCTATAGGAGAGTACAACCAAGATGGTTGTTAAAATCATTGACAGTCCCCTAATGAACTAAATTTATGCCCAATCTACAAGATAAATATAATAATCAATTATCGGATTGCAGCATATAAGGTATCATGTTTATTAGAGATGAATGAAACCATAGACAGATCAAATGCATCTGGCAACACAAAACAAGATATGCTCTTCCAAACACTTCATGTACTTCCTCTCTATTTATGACCCTGCTTTAATTAGATTTCCTACTGCTTTAGAGGCTTAAGCTCTACACATAAGAGCATTTTGCAGGAATAAGAAGAGGCAGGCTTCGAATATTTTTAAATACAACAGAGTTTCGCCTTTCTTTTCCTTTTCCCCTATTTTCTTGGTGTTCTTAGTGAAAGCACTTCTTTTTTTTTCCTCTGTTGAGAAATCCTACAGAAAGGTTGTGTCCTTGTTTCCCACCTCTTTGTCCACTACTGTATGAGGTAAGGGGTCTTTGCTGGAGAAAACAGCCATTTGATTCTGTAGTGTTAAAAAAATTGAGATACTATAAGCAATATTACTCAAAAGACATTCTTCGAAACCATACAAGCAAGATTACTCATTTATTAAACACAATCATTCAATGGTGATATCCAAGCTAATTCTACCATAGATGGTGTCCAGGAAGTGTACCCTGCCCAGGACATTGTCAAAGGATTCCCTAATATTTTCTATAATCATGTACTCTATTTTCTACACACCCCGTGTTTCTCTTTTACGGTTTTTCAAGGAATGGAAACTGTATACCAAAATTATTTCTACGTAACACCTAGCAAATGGAAGGAGGAATGTGATTTTATTTAAAAAATACTCACGATTTCCTTCAAGGGGATTATCAATTGTCTTTTCATCTAACTGAGCTCCAGAACCTACAGTTTCTGGTACCTGAAGAACAATTAAGTATGACATCAGGTCCGCCAGTCAAACCACCAACAATACACTACTGTACCATACAAAATCAATAGCACAGCACAACAACCATCCATCATGAGAGAAGCAATTTTGATTTATATATTTAACATAAATTGTCACACAGCTTAGATGCATTTACCGGACTTGAGGCCTTAGCATCATCACATTCACTCTCAGAACTGCTAGAATCTGAATCTGTGAAGCATACATAAGATACAAAATTGTTTAGTGTTTATGAATTCACAAACAGATCGAATGCACATTACTTTTTCACCAGCATAATAACTCTTTGTTTTTCCTCCATTCAATTAAAAGTCAAACATCATATAATTGAAGGCATGAAAGCAGAGAAATAAAAGTTTGCTCTAACAAGCTCTACTCCAGTGAAAAAAAGGGAAATCATTACCAAAACTGTGAAAAACCTCAAACAAGGACGAATAGTCGAGAAACAAAACATATGAGGGACCTAACCAAAGAAAGACCACAACAGAACAAACTCAATTTACCGCTGGAGCTGCTTGAGCTGATGCCTTTACTAATTTTATGGCCTGTATCCTTTTCTATCTCCACAGGAGGATAGCTTGAGACAGGAGGCTCATTTCCACCAATATCAACATCCTCATCGGCTGGGTCAATCCCTAGAAATGCATATACGTGAGAGGCAAAAACAAAGTGTTTCATACGTCCTAAAACTAAAGTCAGAATTTATATATGCAAGGAGATGAAGAAGAATATGACCTTTGCATGGCTGCATGGATGAATTGCTCAAACCTGATTCGTTCAAAAGCTGCAATAATAATGAGAACAATGTATGCTTCAGGCATATATAATCTAATTTGATTCCAGGAACAGGAAGAAGGTGAGGTCGAGCTCATACCTCTATTGAACAAGGTTCAGCCCTCACATGGTTCTTTTGTTTCTCTTGCAAATGCTCATTTAAAAGCTTCCGCAATGTGAACAAGGTATCATCACTTAGATCATCAACATCAATCTCAATCTCATCCTCCTCAGAGTCCTTTCCATTTGAACAATGTTCCCTCAAGAAGTCAATGATGAGTAAAGGTATTTCTCCATGCAAAGACTCCAAATCTCTGCTCAGATTATGTTTCTCCTCCTTTGTCATTACCTGCTTAGCAGGCTCAGACTTGACTTCATGGTGCAGCGACGTGATCATCCTCTTTTTCGCAGGGGGCAATGGCTTAGGAGTTTCTACCGCTTCACGAGGACCAGATTTAGCTGGTGGTGGTTGGCAATCAGCCTTTGGCAGTTTTTTCTCAATGGTTTTCCACCTGACTTCAAAAAATTTACTAAGAGTATCAGCCATGACATAGACATCATTTGTTGGTGGATTGTAGGTCATAGCATTCGTGAAGGTAGTCCTGACATCAGCAGCAAACTCCAATGGGCTTGAATAAGATCCTGAAGCTATCTTGGTCTTTACTGTACCCAAATCCATTGGATGCTTTATGACAGTAAAATAATCCGGAATCTTCAACTTCACCACATCAACAGGGGTATTGAAAACCCAAGAAAATTGATGGGACATTAACCGTTTCAATAGTGTCTCGCATTGTTTCATAAGAATCACACTAGCAGTGCTAGGTGCTGAAGCCTGATTCACTGATTCAACCCGCCCAGAAGTGCTTGGATTCCATGCCTGTGCTTTTGAAGCCACAGGATTCAGTTTTTTCCCCTGCCCAGTTAATGCCGATGACTTACGGAGATTTTCAATATGTGGCCCATTCCGGCCATTGTTGCAGCTGAGGATGTCACTAGAAGAGGACACAGTAACACCATTGGTTCTGTGCATTTCAACTTTCTTCTGAAGTATTCGGATATGTTCAAGTTCCATTCTCAACCTATGTAGCAAATCTTTCCTTTCGGAGGACAACATGTTTGACAGGGGGAGAACTTCTATGGGCACGCCAAAACTGTCGCGTTTACTAGAATTCAAACTAATACATTTCCTTGTTGGAGCACTTGAATCCTCAGAGGCAGTAATTTCGGCATCAATTCGTCCAGAGCTACCAGAGCCCTCGCATTCACCAGCCTGCTCAAAAGCACCACCATAATACCCTCCCCGTCCAGGATTCTTGTTCTTCTTGGCCATCGCACTATTCTTTATAACAGAACAAAAAGGGGTCAGTCTGGTTGCTTAGGAAGGAGCAATAATATCCATTTTCGAGGAAACAAAACAGACTAAGAAGAAAGCTTAGTACAGATAGTTTCATTTAAGAAACTTACAAAAACTAAATAATCAAAACGAAGGAAAAAAAAACTGCAGAAGAAGAAGAAGAAGAAGCACAAATCACCAAGTTTAACAACAGTTATTTCAAATCTTGGGTAAATTCCAAAGCTCTATCTTTACACTCCAAGTACACAACCCTAGAATTGAATTAAAACCCTAATCTTGAACGGCAACTAACTCGACAAAGTTCAACCATATAAAACATAAATCTTCCAAAATTTAAAGTGACCCAAAACCCTAGAAAAATACCAGGAGCTATTGCTTAGCTGCCCAATTGAGTTCCAAAGCCCTCTTGCGATCAAAGTTACGCAATCTTCTGCGCGAGGATAAATCAAGGTTCAGAATTCTAGAGAAATAAGATAGAGAAGCTGAGAAGGGTAGAGAGTACACCGTGACTAAAACCCTAAAAAACCTTAGAATTGAACGCTGTCCGGATCACGACCCGTACCGACCGAAACGTTAAGAAGACGACCTTCAACAATGAGCCTTCTTTGTTTCCCACAGAAGAGCAAAGCCCACGACTTTGGCTCTCGCCAGCCAGGTCCCTACTTCAAAAATAATAAAAAGAAAATGAAAAAGAGTTTTTTTTAAAAACGACACTGCCTTGACTGTTAAGCCTTCTCTTTTAAATCTCGGTTAAAACAGATGTCGGCCCTTGGATAACTGCTATACACGATATTTTGCGATTTCAGCCGTCCGATCTGACTTTAGCGGTTATGCTGATGTCAAACTTATTAGTGTGTGATTAATTAGGACAAATAACAATTTACACTTTATAATTTACCACAGAAACAAAATATATAATTAAAAGTTAAAACCCTCAGTCCAGCTCTCTTGCTCTCTTGCTCTTTTGCTCTCTTCCTCAACCGGCGGCGTACTTACTGGCTGGAAACAGTAAGTTCCTAGGTTAGGGTTCTTTTTTAAGCGTTTTTTTTTTGGTGCTTTTAGACAATCTGATCACAGAGAAGAGTAAATAACTTGTTTGAGAAGAAGATAACCAAATCGCTCAAGGTAAGCTTTCCCGCTTTTTTATTTTTATTTTTTCAATTTTGCGTAGAATTATGGAACACCACCGGAATTGGATTTTTTCAATGTTGCGTATAAATATTGATGATTTGATTTGAGCAAATAACGTGCCTTTAAGATGAGCCAATATCAAGCCAAGTTTACAATTATCAAAAGCGTCAGTGTCTGCCTATAAGTTTTTTGGTGAATTCTTTTCTTTTTTTCTTTTTGTCCAGTTTTTTGGTGAAGTAAGGGATATGACCCATACTTCGTATCTCACATTTGGCAAGGCTTTGTAAGAATTCTTAACTCTGGATCTTCATACATTTTTATTTACTTGTTTCGTGGAGATACTTCGCTGTGTCAGTTTGGATTGCTGAGAAAAGTGAGGAAAAGGAAGACGATTCAAACATAAGATTAGTGTCGTTTTGGTTTAGGGTTTAGGGTTCGTTGAGTTTTTAAGCCAAAAAGATTTCCTCTTTTTGCGTTGGATTTTTATGTCCTGAAATTCAAAACTTCTGCATTTTCTCAAAAATAAATAAAAAGGATGGTTTGTTTCAGAAATGGTCGAGATTGATTTAAGTTGAGGGCTCCTTTAATAGAGTGCATTTGCTTCTCTAGGAATTTTGGAGCAGGAGCAGTGCGAAGGTCATTGAACTTTCAATTAAACTTTCCCCACAAGTTTTTTATCAGGAGGATTCGGATGGAAAATAATAATCACAACTGTAGCCTAAGAGATGGCAAGGAGGATTCAAGAGGTGCCTTGGTTGTTTTGGAAGGCTTGGATCGTTGTGGCAAGACTACGCAGTCTACTAGACTAGTTGCAAACTTGGAGAGGTTAGGGCATTCAGCTGAATTGTGGCGGTTTCCTGACAGAACGACAAGTGTTGGGCAAATGATATCTTCTTATCTTTCCAACAAATCCCAACTGGATGATCATACAATCCATCTACTCTTTAGTGCCAACCGTTGGGAGAAGAGGTTTGTTGTGTTATTCTTTGCAATATGGTATACTCTGTTTCTGAGCTTTTCTATAATAGGACAGATATTGCACTTGTTCTGATTGTTGTTTTAGTTTTTAACTGATGTCAGGGGAATGCAATGATTGAGTTGTGTAAAAATCTGGTTTGAGTCGAGAAACCAATGCAGCATAGTGATCAATAAAATATGTTAATGAAATCATAAGCACATATGTAAGCAGAAGGTAACTTCAGTTTTATGGCTAGTGAGGAAACAAGTGATTGATATTTTTGATTCTGTAGGCTTCTAGTCTGTATGGGCATCCAAAGCAATTGTTTTTACAGGTGCTGGTGCTGGTTTACATCAAATTTGTCAATAACCTCATGTATTCCTCAGTTAGATTTCTCAGCTCCCTGAATGAGACCGATATATGGTTGCAGGATGTTATTTCAACAACGCATACTTTAGAAAAGATAAATTTTGAGGTGTTTCCATGTTATGTTTAACTTACAAGTTAAACTGAACCATCTAATGAGTAAGGGCAGAGTACAAATATAAAGCTCAGTATCATGTTTGCTTAGGTTTTCATCATGTGGCATGGTTCTCTTAGGCGGTGCTTTACAAAAGATGGGGAATAACTTATGGGGGGGGGGGATCCATGTCCCTTGTTGTATGGCATAATCATTGGCTTGTTAATCTGTTGAATCCCTATTTTGATTACTATAAGAGTGTGTGCACTTCAATGTTTCCTGAAATCATTTCTTGGATGAAGAATGAGGTGGTCACAAATCAGTGTACTAAATCTGTAATGTTTATGCAGATCATTGATGGAAAGCAAATTGAAAAGTGGAATCACCCTTGTTGTTGACCGTTATTCTTATTCGGGGGTGGCCTTTTCATCTGCCAAAGGACTTGATATTGAATGGTGTAAGGTGGTGAAATGCTTTTTTTTTTTACCCCTAATAATGTTTATCTTCTCTATCTGATGGAATTTAAAAACAACGAAGTATTCTTTCCCAGGCTCCAGAGATTGGGTTATTGGCTCCAGATCTTGTAGTGTACCTTGACATACCACCTGAAGTAAGTAGTCATTCTAATGTTTGCAGTGAGGGAAGAAAAACACCAAGACTTAACCCATATTTTGCAATTTTGGATGTTGGAGTGTTAATTTTCTGTGTAATTATACATCTAATTTTGAACATGGTTAAGGACTTAATTTCCTCGTTTATTGCTTGTTACTTATATGGTCCGACATATCTTCTGCGACACAATTTTTCACAGTTAATAGCTTATATGGTCTGACATATCCTCAAAAGAAATTTCCTAGATAAGCATCAATTTTGCAGAGTTAATAGCATCCTCGAAATAAAGGAGCAATGTATATTGTTGGCCCTTTATGACTAACTGCTGATATTTTAAGGGGCTTATGCTATGCCGATATATATTGTTTATGAAAAGGATCACATGGGCCTTAGTATTGTGAGGATTTTGAAAATTATATGGAAGCAGTAATCTTTTGCCCTATTGAACTGAAATTATGTCAGAAAGCTGCTGAAAGAGGAGGCTACGGAGGTGAGAGATATGAGCAGCTTGAGTTTCAAAAGAAGGTTGGCCAAAACTATCAGGTCCTCCGTGGTCCCACTTGGAAGGTAATTCATTGATCCATTCTTAAATTGCATTGCAATAAAGAATCCCGATATTTGCTTCTGATTGTGATGCTAACTTGACCGTGTCATCCTGGATGCAATTTTCAACGAGTTTTAAATTGGTACTGGAATATTGAATCTATTTTCCTGTAGTGGCAGTTAAAGAATAAATTGAATGGTTGTTCATAAAAAATAAAAAGAAAAAGAATAAACTGACCGGTAAATAAAGTCACCTCACACAAAGAGCATGATGCCAAATCCAATTTCTTTGCCTGATGTCAAATTTCCTTCTGTTTCCCAACAAATGCTAATTCGAAATCTGTTCCTTATATATAACATCTACACTGGCTGGACTGCCATTATCTGATGAGTACACATTTTATGTTGAAGTGATGCTGCAAGTTGGTATTCATTTTATAGTAACCAAATTCAGGCTTATTGCAGCAGTTGTTGAAACTTTAATCATGAAACAACTAAGCCTGCTAGACTGTCAAAAAAAATTAGTTTGCATTGAAGTTATTCTTGGGTGAGTTGAGTTATGTGGATATCGTGAAGAGATAAAATTTATTTTGGCCTGATGCAGATCATAGATGCTTGTTCGCCCATGGAGGACATTGAGAAACCGCTCTCATGTCTCTGGTCCTGTTAAATTTCTGTTCTCTTGAACAGGGGAGACGCATGTATCTTTCCAGGGTCCAATGCCCTCTGTTCTCCTAGTAAGCTAGCTGTGCAGATTCCAGGGCTTACTGAGTAGCGAACGAACTTGCCCTGTTCTGTTTCGAGTATTTCATCTCTGATTGTAACTTCATAAATCTTTGCATTTCAAAAGTAGGTTTGCGTATCTCATTAATGTATCATCACACTTTGTTTTTTACTGAAATAGATGAGATTGCAAATTTGCTTGAATGAATTTGATTGTAACCATGGCAGTCTGTAGTGAACAAACTTACAACTTTTGTGGTCAGGAACAAAATACAAATTTGGACACGAGGGTGGGCGCGCATAAACTAGTAACCAAAAACATAAAAGAAATATGCTTTGGTTTTGGGGCTCTTGTTGCTCCCCCATTCCATTAAAAAAAAACATAAAAGAAATAAACTGCGGCGCTGGTAGGCTCTTATACGCCCGTAGCTGCTGCTCCATAGATTAGGGCTTAATTGAGATTATAATATTATAATCTTAGGGTTTAGATAGCTACAGCTTTGGTGGCATCTATTCAACTTTCTAATCAGTGGTTAGGTGGCCAACTATATATATATATATATATATATATATATGAGTCGTCCCTTAAATAATTTTATTTATACCTTTAGGATTTTATATGATTCTTTTTTCAATGATTCAATTCAAACTATCTATTTTTTAAGTCTACATTCATAAATCATACTTGCATTTTGTAGATATGATCTTTGAATGATTATCTATAAAATAAACGATTTGAATTAGTAAAATATAATGCGAAAAGGGCTAAGAATGTGCCTCAATCAAGCTTATTCCTTCAATGAAAGCTATATATATATATATATATATATATATATATATTTTTTGTATGCATGGGCATGGCCACTTAATTGACGAAGCAAAAGAAAGAGTAATTTGACTCATCTCCATCCAATCATCTTATGCCAGCCTTTGATATTAAATTATTTTAATTTGATGCAAAGTTTAAAAATGATAATTAAGCTAAGCTATTAAGAATCAAAAGCTATTAGCTTAAAAATGATAATTAAGCTAATCTATTAGATATTGTCTGAGAATTTGAAGCCTCGGGAAATTAAGCACGTTTCACGAATACCGGGTGAAGATTATTAATGATTACGAGAGTCAAAAGTTTTAGCAGTTCCTGAAGATTCTAAATTATAACGGCTTGTTATTGTTGTCAACACCATCGACAAATATATATATATATATATATATATATATATATATAAGTTTTCCCAACAGGAAAGTGACCTTCAAGTTTATGATGTGATCGTGAATATATATCAGCTCTAGAGGAAGACAGATATTTATGATGGAAACAGTTACTGGATTAGAAACTGATAAGACAAAATGGAGAAGTATTGATTCTGATGAAGACATGTGCATTACTGGATTAGAAAAGACAAGAAAAAACATAAAACATAAGACATACCAGGTTTGAAACACTAGATGGTGTTCTAACATAGGTTTTTACATAGCTTCATGCATGTCCCCTACTCTCAGCTTCATAAGTGGTGATCTACCACATGTTTATCAGCTGCTTTGCGGATGCTAAATCTGTTTAGATTTCTTCCAAAGCACTCCACTTCCATTATATATACCTTTTCCATCGGTTGCTAATTAACAATTTAATAATCTGATACTGCTTACGTACCAATATACACTTTCAAAACTCTATTTGCAATTATTCTTCAGATCCTCATCAGAAGTTGGCCGCCTCACAAATTAAGATCAAACCCTGTTACAACAATCCTATCATATCGTTATATGGCCGCCACAAAACTTAAATATATATATCAAAATAAGGAAAGAAAACAATAATCTACCCCCAAAAATGGGATAAGATGCAGTTTCAAAACAAAGTTAATCAAACTCATCCTGGTCCCTGGCCCCCAAAAATATCAGGAAGAAAATAATCTGTGGTTGGCTAGGAGGTTTGGGGAAATAATATCCTATCATGATGAGTTTTCTATATACTATAAACAATCTCGTAAGTTTAATTGAGACATCAATCAAGTATTATGTACGTCTGTATACTGTATAATTCCAGCGGGTTCCACGAAGCTGAAACATGTATGACCTTTTTCTTTCTGACCAATAATAATTCATCTGAACATAGCATGCATGCATGTAACTTAAAGTGAATGAAAGGACTACTATAATGTGCTCATATAAAAGTAAAAAGACAAGTTCAATATGTAATTATATATTTTGCAATAATCCACATGCAAAACTCTATTATTTTCTTAAGATTATAGTTCATTTGGGAATTCAAACGTAAATTCTTCATTTTTCAAATAAAAAAGAGTTGTATTCTGACAAAACAAAATATGAAAGAGAAAATAGTTTTCCATGAATAATATGTAAAGAAGAAACCAGATCAACCCAAATCTAGTATGCTTTTTTTTTTTAATAGAAATTTTATGATTGCATTCATAATTCAGCTAGTAAAGCCACTAGTCACAAAGGGCCATTACAATAACGGAGCGATCTAATATCAAAATTAAGCCAATACCAGTATCCTAGCAGTCATATTAAGTCATATATTTATTAATTGACCTACCCATATGAGCACATTGGATATATTTATTAATTGACCTACCCATATATTTATTAACGGAGCGGTTTAATTTGCTATAAACATGTCATCTAGATAGATAGTTTATAGCAACACAACAGAAAAAAGAAGAAGGCATTAGTACTAATTAATATTAGTGTGGTTGATGCTAATTAATACAATAAATTATAATATTAATACATGTTATCTTCAAATTAAATGTACTTGTCACTTTTTTTTATAAATATTATTGAGACCTACCCCATTAGAGTGATCGATGCACATGTTACCACTGTACACCCAGAAAGCATCACTCATTCACTCATTATACATATCTTGTTTTTTTTTTCTTTTCCTGTTTGTTAATCTAACTAATTCAAAGAAAATGACTGATGAATATGTTGCGAATTTGTCCTACCTACCCACGAATCAAGTTTTGCCATGATTAGTTATAATCCGTGTTTATCCTAAAAGCAAGTATTGATTCCATTCTCTACGTACACAACTCTAATTGGTAAAGTTGATCACTGCACCCAACTCATACATATACAGATGTGTGTATTCTATACATATACGCCTAATAATTATAATGAATATATTTACCTGAGATCTGTTATTCTTGGGGTTCAATCTTCCATTCCATCTCTACTTATCTAAAAAACTAAATGATCGACAACTCAACGGCCCAAAGTGAGGGCAGCCTTAACGTCCAGCCTCCATGCAAATCCTCCACCGTCCATTCTCCACAAATCACAAGGCACCATTCGAGAGTACTTCTCCTTACCCACCATGTATTGCAGCTTTACTTGGCATGTGAACGCCCAATGCGTGTACGGCAACTTCTCTTTTATTGCCAACCACACCGCTATCTCCGATGCGTAATTCCCTTGGCTCACCATCCTCTTAAACGCCTCGTTCAGCCACTGAACCCTATTCTCGCCGTCCGATATAAATCCCGGACACGTGTCTCCCTCCAGATTCCTCATCCTATCTGCGTCCGTACATCTCCCAACCCCAAACGTCCCTTGCGCATTCATGCAAGTGCCTGTCACGCACTCCACTGTCACCCAAGACTTCACCATCATCTGCTGCAACTGCATCCCCACCGTCGGATCTGAACAACCACCACCCATGTAACTGCTCAACCACATGGGGAGGCCCTGATCTTCCCCTATGGGAGGATTCTTATTATTATTACTGACCGTACGATCTGAATCGTACCAAGATCCGCCGTCCGTTGAGTGGTCGGTAACAGTACTCTCAGGCAAGAGCTGCAGGGTCCTCCCCACGCCATTAGGAGCAGCTGCAAGGTCGTCTTTTGTAATTTGTTGTTCCTTTTTCTTTCTTCTATTATACCCACTATTGTTCTGAACCCTAACGTATTTTCTCTTCTTTCTTCCACTTGTCAAAACTGAGTTCTTGTTTCCGGTCGGACCTGTGGCTCCGGTATCCACCGGTTTCGGTGCGATCGGCCGAAATCTGAGCATGGTCCGATTCGTAGTAACTGACTTATCTACCTCCCCAGCAGCGCATCTTAGCATCTGCCACCCATCTCCGCCCTCCATATCTACGCCTCCTCCGATCTTCAACAAACAGCGACCTCTCTCTCTATCTCTTTCTTTCCTTCTCTATCGTCGGAGTGGAAGCTAAAAATGAAGAGATAATTATATAAGTAGCGGCGGCTGTTGTAGTCGCCAGTGAGGTGCGGGGCGTGGAGAAAACAAAACAAACACAACAACACTCCACCTGAGTTGCTAGGGCTACACTACACCCTCCAAAGCAACAACGATGGGATTTGATTGGTTAATTCTTTTGGGGGTGTGGGGCCCACTGGGAAAGTAGCAACCCCGGCTGTAATTGATATAGGGTCCCGCATCTGATCCAATGAGAGGGCATAAGGTGTCAGGCACTGCCGAAAGGAAAGGTACACGTGGGGCTGCCTCGAGCTTAGCGTAGTAATGTTGGCCTTTGGGGAGGTTCGAGAAATCTTATACGTGGTGGTTTTTCATTCGCAAAGAACATCAAAATTCGGTTTCCCAAATACAACCTCTAAAAGCTTACACGCGACGCAACCTGCGTGAGACGCACTCTCGGATGGAACATCACATATACTAGAAATTAAGGGCAACACGCGAGAGGTATGCGAGTGCAATAGATGAAGTTGTTGCTTTATGATGAGGACGCGTGGATGGTCGGATGGCCAAGTGAATCTTTGGGCAAGATATTTGACGTCATACGAGAAAAGCGACAGTTTTATGTTTATTATTATTTTTTCCATATTAGGAATGAATTTTTTTCTATTATTGGATAACCTTTACTGAGCTTCTGCCACGTGCAATATGCTTGTGTTACAACCATAAAAGACCGACAAAATAGTTATAGTTTTGTCGATTTTAAAATTTACCGATTTGACGTTTCCCAGTGGTTGAACTTAACCCCTCAGTTCCAAATTGTAATTAACTTTACTATTTATATGAATGATTGAGTCTAGACTCTAGAGTATTATTTAATTATTTAATTATTTATATGTTTTTCTTTTTCAAATACGTAATTAATTGTAAGTTTTGCAGGAGGAAGAGGAGAAGAGTAAAGTCAAATACACTTCTCAAACTTTGAAATAAAACAAAGATGACAGCCGAAAGGGAAAAAACACACTTTTCAAACTTAAAATAAAACAAAGCAAAACACAAAACACCAGAAAATAAAAGTAACGGGCAAAAACATAAAACACCAGAAAAACACGGAGGTAAAAAGAAAAGTAAAGTGAAAGTAAAGCTCAAAAACACAAAACACCAGAAAATTAAAGTAACGGGCTGTTTTGGGCCTAAAATTAGCGCACCCAGGCCAAAAAATAATAGCCTATGATCATGGGCCATTCGTTTTAAAGTCAGCCCATCAGCACATCCAGCCCATTAAGTGATGCAGAGGCCATTGTTTCGTGGCCCAAAGAACGTTGAAAAAAGCCGGGTCACAAAAAGGACCAAAACGGTTCCAAGCCAAAAAGAGATGGGCTTGACAATTTCGACAATTTCAATTAAAAAGGACCGTGCCCATAAACATGAATAAAACAGGCGCTTCTGAAACATTTTCTGCGGCCACAAGATAGTTTATCTAAGGATATTCTGATATTTTTGATAAACACTATTTTAAGAGTTAAGCAGACTCTCTTTCTCTGAAGGGAAGAGAAGCGGGAAACGGGAGTTGTTCAAAGCTGAGAACTCACCATCTCAAAACTCGAGACTCTTACAAAAACTGGAAAACTCGCGAAAGATGGGAGACAAGCATGGCGACCCATAAAAAACACAAGGGAATATTCACTTTAGTGGAGTGCCTGGTCGCAGAACAAAGTTGGAACTCCTTTATTTTTTCTTTAAAAAAAAAAAAAAAAAAAAAAAAATCTCCTTGAGTTTTCTTGCCACCCATTATTAAAAGATAGAAAAGCCCCACAGGAAAACATCTCCTATAAATACCAGAGAGGACGAACAGACACAGGCATCCAACCAATCCAACCAAAAACTCAGTCAAAAGACAAACACTCAAAATGATCACTTGATCACAAACAGATTTCCAGACAGGACTCAAAGTTTGAGGCATTCCAATCTCAAAAGCTTCCCAGCAAGCTTGTAGAATCATCTTGTTCGCAAGAGGCAACAGCGAGACTTCTCTCGTTACGATGGAGCGAGACCAAGCAGCCTTCCAAGAAGGACCAGAATCAGAAGAAAGCGATGCGAGACAATCAGCCCATGGCAGGACAGGAGAGGCGTTCCAGAACTGGTTCCAAGAGGCTAAATCAAATACACGAAGCTGTGTTCCAGACAGGAGGTTACGACACAGAGGAGTCAGGAGTCTTTAAATACTATAACAGCCATGATGCAATGGCAAGTCAACAGGCAGTTAGGAAAGACCGAGAGGCCGCCATGGCCAGAATTCCAAATCCTAATGCTGTGATTCGCAGCTGGACCTTCCCTTCGGTGCTCCACCAGGGCTAGCATGGCCACATCAAGAGAATCCTCTTATTGCGCAGGGATAGCTGGAGTACCAGGACCCGATGAAATCAGGCTGGCTGGACAGAGGGATGAGCCTTTCTCGTCCAAGAACACGAGGCTCCAGTCAGGCCAGAAGTCCATGCACCAGTTCAGGCTCCGGAGAATCGGCCAGAACCGCCTGCTCCACCACCTGTGGCTCCGCGAGATCAACCACCGCCACTTCTGCCTGAGGCACCAGCTGTGCCACCCTATAGACCAAAGAGAATGGATCCCAATCCATTTCCTCCATTAGCAAGGGGGGCAGAAGAGGCAGATGTGGAATTAACCATTTTGCTAATAATGACAGAAACGGACCAGGGGCAAACTGGAGGAACCATCCAGAGGTTGAAGAGGAGGAAGAACATGGGAAGAAGTTCTCCCAGACCATACAGAAGGGAGCACAGGTTTGATCACGACCACCCAAGAGTAGGGACGAATTCCACATCCTGCCAATGCTTTAAACGACGTGGGGGCATTACAGAGGATGATCAGGGAAATGATGGAGCCAGGAAACCAGAAGAGGAGAAAGATCAACCTATAGAAAGCCATACCCGGCTTATATAGATCAGATCCATTTATCCTCAGGTTTCAAAGTACCAAACTTCACTTTATTCAATGGAGAAGACCCCCATACTTCGTCGGTTGAGCACATAGGCAGATTTTCTGTCCAGTGCATAGCTATAGAGAACAATCCCCTGTTAAAGCTAAGGCTTTTTGGAAATTCTCTCTCAGGAAGGCTTTCACCTGGTATACCAGTCTGCCAGCCAATTCTGTTAGACCTGGGAGCAAATGGAAAACGTTTTCCATGATTATTATTTCAGGATCCAGCCAGAAGTCACCATCAGTGATCTTGCAGCTCTCAAGTAAAGTGAAGATGAGCCCGCCCAGAATTTCATAACCAGATTTAGGAAGCTCAAGATGAAATGCCGAATCCCTATGGAAGAGAGACATTTCATTCAGATGGCTCAAACCTCCCTCAAGATTTCCTTGAGGAAAAGATTCGATGGGATGCTGTTCGGAGACCTGGCAGAACTGGAGACAAGGCATCTAAATATGAGGAACTCTTGAGAGAAGAACAGCAAAAGAGGAACTCTTCCAAAGGCACGTACTACAAGACCCATTCTTCTTCAGTCCATTTGATTGAAGTAGAAACTGAAGAAGATACGGATGACTCGAGGGAAAGAGAGGTTGCAAGTGGCAGAAATGGCAAAATTAAAACATCCCATCAGCTGCAAAACTCTCATAAAGCCACCGAAGGACCAGAAGCCACCACCATTCACAGGAGGGTTCGTTCCAAACAAACCAACACAGAACAAGGTCTACTCTTTCCATCTGACCAAAGTTGATGCTTTGTTTGACGAAAATGCTGGCGCAAAAGGCAATAGAGATGCCTCATAAGTTGCCCAAACCAGAAGAGCTCAAGGGTAGGCAATATTGCAGATGGCACAACTCCTGGAATCACTCCACCAACAGTTGTGTCGTTTTCAGAGACGTCATCCAGGAAGGAATAACTGCAGGGAGATTGAAGCTGGGAGAGAACCTCCTTCAGTTACGACAAATCCTTTTCCCCAGCCTCAAGTTAACATGGTCAACTTAAATTGGCCAGAGCGAAGGGAAAATGCCAGTTCCAGGAGAAGCGAGAGAACAGCAAAGGAGGACTTCCAGAGGCCAAAGGCAACCATCTCGGCTGGGATAGTATTATGCAGTAAATGCAAGTGCGAATGTGAGTTGGAAGTAACTCTGGACAGGCAGAAGCAGCCCACACCCGCGTGTTTGACCGGATTGGAACGTCACACCAGGCAAGACCTAGCTCCAACCCCTCCCAGAAAAAAAAATCAGACAAAGGGATCACCTTAGGCCAGGTCAGCACAACAGAAGGTTGCCCAGAGCAGCCTAAGGTGGAGATACCAATCAGCATGCCGGGAAACGACAAACCCTTGGCAACTATCATAGAAGGAAGATGGTATTCCGTTGGAAAAAGCGGTAGACCAACCTTGGAACTAAGCAGAACTCAGAGGAGAAGAATCCAGAAACAATATTCCACCTTCCTTAGAGACAGGAGAGCTGCACAGGTACTAGCAGAGTCGAATTCTGCCAGAGGAAATGAAGAGCCAAAAACAGCTCATCAGGGCAGAACAAGCAGAACTTGAGCCACAAAAGCAGAAAAAAAAATAGAACCTCCAGGCGAGCCCTCCGTCCATTCAAACTCACCCTCAGTCGATCAACTTGAGCTTCCACAAGCACAAGCTGGACCCGAATCTGTTCCAGAAAAAGACCAGCAAGTCTGGGCTGAAGAGAACGAGGAGGAAACAGTTGGATTATGAACCATCTACGGAGGATCAAACTGGTTTTCTTGAGGCAGGAGAGCAAGAGGACTGGACAGAAGAGATGGAATATGATGAAGGTTTAGATGAAGAAACCGAAGATTTTGGTGCAGAATTAGAGGACTTGCTACAAGGTGATCTAGGCATCAACATGGTGTTCATCTTATCAGAAAAATTTAGGGCAGGAGAAGGACAAGGAAGTACCTTGGAGGGAGACGTGTTCTCACAAGAGAACTTTGAGTGCAGACTGGCGGAAGTAGGAGTGCCAGAACAGGATGGAACCGCCATGAAATCATTTGCAGAACGCTTTGTTTCTCCAAACCAACCAAGGAAATGGCTAATCACCTCAGGCCACTATTCATCACTGCAAACTTTGGAGGAATTCCTATTTCCAAAGTAATGGTAGATGGAGGCGCAGCCATTAATATTATACCACACAGGCTGTTGAGTAAAATGGCCAGAACAGGAAAAGGATCTGATTCCAACCCGTCTGACCGTCACCAACTTTGCGGGAGGCATCACTAAAACTCATGGAATTCTGGACGTGGATGTCATTGTTGGAACCAAAAAGCTGAAGATTGCATTCTTTGTGGTAGACACCACTTCCACTACCTACAATGCATTGCTCGAAGAGACTGGATTCATCAAAGCCTCTGCATTCCCTCTACTCTACACCAGCAACTAGCCCTTTGGCATGAGGAAGGATACATAGAGATGGTAGAGGCCGATCCACGGCCATTTCTACCTTCTGCCATGTGCTTTGAAGCAAGGTATTATCATGATGACCTTGGTCCTTTCACCTTCTTTGGAGTCGATCAGAACGGCCGCCCTCACGGTGTCACGGCCCAAAGGCTCATTGAAGACGGTTTGGCCAGTTCTCTAGAAGACTGGAATAGACCTTTTGTTCTCAACCTGCAGAACTCCAATGTTTAGTCCCAATCAACAGGGAAAAGGATCGAGCTGCAACAATCCGATCCATTACAAAAAGATTGTTGATATACTGGGAAGAAAGGAAGCTTATTGCGCAGAATCCAGCCATTAACATGGCAGAATTCACGCATGAGAGCTTTGAAGAACAGGAAGGAAGTTTACAGGAGGAAATATTGGATTTCGCACCAGCATCACTAGATGACTCCTTACCAGAAGTAGAGGATCCGTTCCAGGAGATCAATCTGGGGACGAAGAGAACCCAAGACCTACTTTCATTAGCGCACTATTAGAAGAACCACTCAAGAGTGAAATCATCGCACTTTTGCATGATTTCAGGGATTGTTTTGCTTGACATTATCATGAGATGCCCGACTGGACAGAGAATTGGTTGAAACAAGCTACCTATCAAATAAGGCTACCTTCCAGTGGACAGGCCAGAAGAAGAATGTCCATGGAGACAGAACTGAAAGTCAAAGAAGAGATAGAGAGATTGCTGAAAGCGGGATTCATCAGGCCGACCATTTACACAGGCTGGCTAGCTAATATCGTGCCAGTTTGAAGAGAAAGGGCAGGGGGCAGTCAGGATATGTGTGGATTACAGAAACCTAAATGAAGCATCCCCCAAGGATGAATATCCAATGCCAATGGCAGATATGCTAGTAGATGGAGCGGCTCACCACCAGATGTTATCTTTCATTGATGGCAACGCAGGATATAATCAGATTATGGTGGCAGAAGAAGATATCCACAAGACAGCCTTCATGTGTCCAGGACATTTAGGTGCTTTTGAATACACTGTAATGCCTTTTGGTTTAAGAAACGCAGGAGCCACTTATCAAAGAGCAATGAATTCTGTTTTCCATGATATGATAGGACATTCTCTGGAAGTATATATAGATGATGTGGTGATCAAGTCTCCAAAGTCAGAGAATCATGTATCAAACCTAAGAAAGGCATTTCTAAGGATGATGCAGCACAAATTAAAAATGAACCCTAAGAAATGTGTTTTTGGAGTACAGGCGGGAAACTTCTTGGGATTTTTGGTACATCAAAGAGGCATAAAGGTTGACAAAAATAAAACCAAGTCCATCATAGAGGCTCAACCGCCTCGGAACAAGAAAGAACTGCAAAGTCTTCTTGGGAAAATTAATTTCCTAAGAAGATTCATATCCAATTCTGCGGGAAAAATTCAGCCCTTTTCTTCCTTGTTAAGGCTAAAGCAGGAACAGACTTTCAAGTGGGAAGAACAACACCAACGAGCTTTTGAAGAAATCAAACATTATCTCTCCAATCCGCCAATTCCGTCCCCCACCAAATAAGGGCAGACCACTTAAGCTCTATATATCCGCATCAGAAACATCTGTGGGGAGCTTGTTAGCTCAAGATAACAAGGAAGGGAAGGAACAAGCGGTCTACTGTCTCTAGCAGAACTCTGCAGAAGTAGGAAGGAACTATTCTGCGATTGAAAGGCTTTGTCTAGCCTTATACTTCACTGCTGTAAAACTCAGACACTACATGTTGCCATTTACCATCTACATCATTGCCAGAACAGACCTGATCAAATACATGCTGACAAGGCCAATGTTAAGAGGCAGAATTGGGAAATGGACTTCTGGCGTTAACAGAATTTGCTTTCAGATACGTTCCTCAGAAAGCTGTCAAAGGGCAAGCTGTGGCAGATTTCCTCGCAGATCATCCAGGAGAAGAAATTGAGAATATGGACTCTTTGGATATAGCAAGCGCAGATTTCCTGACAAGGGTTCATGTTTGCCTTAACAATCCCATTTATTCAATTCATCTCACACCGTGGAAGCTGTACTTTAATGGATCGAAAACTGGCTTAACCTCCTAGAAGGAATTATTCTAGAAGAACCTTTGGGAGTTAGACATTGTTATTCTTTTCAGTTGGACTTTCAATGCACTAATAAGAGCTGAATATGAAGCTCTAATCATTGGCCTTGAAATGTTGGTAGAACTTGGAGTCCAGTCTGTGGAAATTTTGGGAGACTCTATGCTGGTTTTGAAACAGATTGCTGGAGAATACAAATGTTTTAACCCTGATCTAGCTGTCTATTTAGTAGCAGCTAGGAATCCGTTGACAAAATTCAGGGAAGCCACTTGGGAACACATCCCAAGAGAAGAGAACTTCGCAGCCAATGAACTGGCTCAAATAGCTACAGGAATACAAATCCCGGAAGATTGTGTCCAAAGAATTATCAAAGTAGGGAAAAATAGCTTGCCATCTGTTCTGGCTAGAGGAATGGAGATAGATGTCAATTCTGCCACAATCACTGAGGATGATTGAAGGACCCCTATTATAAACTACTTGCAGTATCCGATTCTCCCTCTGAGAAGAGAGTCAGAATCATGGCTTCAAACTACCTCATGTGGAATGAGGAGCTGGTCCAAAAAAGCAAGGATGAGGTATTGTTAAGATGCCTGGGAAAGAAGGAGTACATGAAGGTCATGGGAGAAACTCATGAAGGGATATGTGGAGCTCACCAAGGCGGAAGGAAAATGTGTTGGCTGATCAGAAGGTATGGCTATTTCTGGCCGACTGTGATGAAAGACTGCATCGATTATTCCAAGGGATGTGAGGCTTGTCAAAGACATGGACCAATCCAGCAGGTTCCTTCGGTTCCTATGAATCCAGTAGTCAAGCCATGACCATTCAGAGGATGGGCAATGGACCTCATTGGAAAGATATATCCAGCCGCGGCCGCAGCATTGTTTCATCATTGTGGCTACGGATTATTTTACCAAATGGGTGGAGGCCAAGCCTGTTAAATCTACCACATCTCAAGAAATCATCACTTTCATAGAAGAGCAGATCATACCAGAGATTTGGCATTCCGAATCAATCACCACCGACAGGGGATCTTCTTTCATATCTAGAGATATGCTAGATATGGCAGAAACATTCAAATTTAAACTACTCCAGTCTACTCCTTACTATGCTCAAGCCAATGGACAGGCAGAATCAAGCAACAAAATAATAATCAATATCATCAGGAAAATGCTTGAGAAAAATCCAAAGCAATGACATGACAAGCTTTCAGAAACCTTATGGGCATACAGAACTTCAAAAAGGGAGGCAACTGGTATGACTCCATATGCTTTGACTTATGGCCATGATGCAATTCTGCCTATGGAGATAGCAGTCCAATCCCTCAGGATTGCCCACCAACACGAATTGGTTGGAGAAGACTACAACCAGGCCATGTTATTAGAACTGGAAGGACTGGATGAAAGCAGAATTGATACCCTCAACAAACTCTTAGCAGGAAAGCAGGGCTGTGTCAAGAGCATACAACAAGAGAGTCAAAAGTAAGAGTTTTGAAGAAGGGGAAATAGTCTGGAGAACGTTCTGCCCTCGGAACACATATAGCTGGTTATGGAAAGTGGTCACCAACTTGGGAAGAACCTTTCATAATTAGCCAAGTCATGGGATTAGGGGCATACAGACTCCAGGATCCGGAGTGGAGAAGTCCATGCTGCGCCAATCAATGGCAAATGGTTAAAGAAATTCTATCCAACCATGTGGGATTCAAAGGCTGTACAGACGGATCCTGGGATAGAAAGGGAAAGGTTTGAACTGTCGTTTGATTTTTGTTTCAGTTTTAATTTTTGTTTGTTAGTGTAACTTTCCAAGTTTTCAGTTCATCCAGAAAAAAATCAGAATTCCGCAAAAATAAATAAACTTTGATTAAAGTCACCTTAGTGACCATTTGGTTCATTACAAATCTCGAAAATCCTAGAAACCTAGTTTTTTGAGAGTCTCCTGCAGGCTGGTCTTCTTAATAGAAAGCTCCTTTTGAAGCAGCACCCCTTGATGGATCGAAGCTTCTGCAATTTCCAAAGCCGGCCTGGAAGCTGAAACCATGCTTTGCACAAGGAAGGTAGCTTTGGTCTTAGAACTCAGTCCAACACTCAGCTTGCGCTCCACCTCCCTTTGAGCTGCCAGTTGTTTCTGAAGCTCCTCGATCTGCTTCTCCAGCCTGTCTCCTGAGTAGCCTTGGCCCTTTTGTACCCCACAACCATCTGATCCAGTTCTGCCTTTTGTTTTGTATAATCAGCCAAATTGGCATCATGAGTAGCCTTGTAGAGTTCAGAGGTCTTGAAGGGAGGTTTGAGATCCTCATAGCGACCATGAAGGTTGAGCATATCTCTGGCCAGATTCAGACTTATTTCAAGGATAGGCTTGGGAGCCATATTCTGCCTGTGCAGGAGATCCATATCTTTCATCAATTGCTCAGCAGCCCTCGATTTTCATCCAGCTCCAGCTCGGTCAGACTGCCAAATCTTCACTCTCTCCATGGCCTCATCCACTGCCTTGAGTTTGGCCTTGCCTGGGAGGAGAACTGAGTTTCTCCAGCCTGTCCAGCGGGCGTCCAAGTCCATAGCCTCAAATTCAGCCAGTCTCTGGTCAGCAAGGGAGGTTGTGATGGTTGAGACAGGCACGGACTGGATAGGCATCTGCAGGATCAAAATTGTAAATTAGCAAAGGGACAGAAATGAAAGAGGGGTTCATAACATTATAATACTTACAGCTGGAGAGAACAGGCTTCAAGGGACTGACCACCACTGCCACGGCTCTTGCAGTTCTGGGCACTTCCACCTGGAAGAGATAGGAGTTAAAAGGGAAACAATGGCAGAATAATAGTGCAAGAATGAATGAATATAAAGGTGACAAGGATTTACCATGGCTTCAGAAGCAGCAACAGGTTATTTTTACTTCTGGCTCTGGGGTTGCAACCAAAAGCTCTCCTGTTCCACAGGCTCCGATGCCTGCCAAAACCTCTCCGCTCCCCCACCCAAATGTCGCTTGTTCTGCTTGAACTGCGATAGGGGTTTCTGTGTCTGTTCCAGGTTCAAATACAGATGAACTAATTAAGACCGCCGCAGGAGCTTCTCCTGTTCCCCTGAATCCTGAAACAGAAAGCTCTGGCTGCTCATCAGAGGCTGGAACTGCGTGGATTGTTCAGCCTCTGAATCTTCAAAGGCGGCCAGTTCCGAGCTAGTCAGTTCTGTCCGGGCCATAGCACGTTGTTTTTGAGCCAAGGCGATGCTCTCTGCTATCACTTCAGCAGGAATTTCCTCCTAGCAAGAGCAAACATAAGTCAGAAATTGAAAAGTAAAAATAAAAAGAAAACATGATCACACGATCAAAAGGAGGGCCTCACTTCTTCTTCAAAATCTTTTCCTTTTGAGCAGGTTTCTGTCACATCTTCTGCCCTGGCCTTTCTCCTGCTCAACAGCTCTGAAAGCCTCTTCCAGCTCATCATCATCAGACTCAGCGGCCTCGGCTGGAATAGCGGCAGCCCCACCAGCGCCGGCTCCACTCCTCTTCCTAAGTCTTTTAGACCTAATGAGAAGGGAGAGCAGGAAGACTTTCAGCTGCACAGAACGAACAAGTATTAGAAGAACGGGCAAGGCAGAACAGGTTGGACAACGTTGCCCTATGCAGGAGTACTTTCATTTCTTTTCGGGCCAGCAGTAGGGCCAGTCCCAGCTGGTTGTTCTGTCAAATTCTCATCCTCGTCATCACCAGATGGGGGCTCCAGATCACCAGCGGCAATGACAGAACTAACTGCATAAGGGAAATATAAAGTCAGAACTGAATCCAGCAACAGAAAATGGAAGCAAAAGGGTAAATCAAAGCTTACCAAACATTGCTCCAGCCTGAACCGTTTGTTCACTGATGATGTTCTTCATTGAAGGATCTGATACAGGCAGAATTGATGCATCAGACAAACATAGACGACAGAACAAGAAAATATACAGACAGAATGAAGAAGTTACCTTCTATGTTTTGATCGTTGGTGTCTTGGATGGTCTTGACTGTGAATTTTCTGGCCTCTGCATCTCCAAACACATTTCCACAGGTCCAGCCATCAAAAAGCACTTTGACTGCGGCAGCCGAAGCAGGCATCCCTCGGAATCTGGCCTTCCACCAAGCATCAAAGTCGGCAGAACTGGATGAGTTAAGCTCCCATGATGGATAAGGTTCATCCAGACTTTATTTATTTTATTTACTGCACGCGAGCATCCTTGTGCACCTCCAGGACTATCTGAATCTCTCCAGGAAGAAGCCCGATTACAACTTCTGGAGTATTTGAATGGAATGACCTGTGGATAGCCAAGTTGTCTTGCACAGAAGTTGGGATGGTAGATTTCCGCCCCCAAATGATAACTTGGAGGTCTCCCACCTTCATAGGGCAGATCCCTCAGCAAAGATACGCTCAGAAAGATCTTCCTGAATTCTGTTCTGGCAGCTTCATCTTCTGGCTCCCTTTCAAAAAGCCGATGCCCAGGCTGGAACCAAGGATAGGTTCTTCTGATCACCACCTGCCACTGAGCCGCGGAACGCTCGGAACAGTGCCTGAACCATATCAGGTACTCCTCGACAGAGCGCTTGGGCACTTCTGCCGACATAAGAGGAAGAGCCAGGACCTGATTTTCAGGCAGAACAAGGTCAGGGAACCGGAATTCCGGAAAATACACCTGCAGCCAGACTTGAATCATCCAGAATGAACCAGGAGCAGGATAAATTCAGAGGACTCTCCATGGTGACAGTGTGTAGATTCTTGAATAAATGAGCCAGAACTGACGGTCCAAGCCCAAAGTCTATGTGATTGTACAAGGCTTCCTCCAAGTGCCTGTACTCAAGCAGAATAGCAAAAGAGCGGTTTGGGAAAACAAACCTATTCAGCCAGTCCAGAAGGAACAGCATGTGCCTCCTGATCCTTGTCCTCCTCCACACTGAATTTCTTCAGATAATTGGAAAAGGAACAACTCTGGTTGATGGCAGGAGGAGAGATGGTGAAGGGCTTGGTCAATTTCTCCTGATTCCTCTTTCGGTGGTAATCACCAACAGCATCAACAGGGTCTTCCATGGGGTCTGAACCCAAAAATCTGAGCCATGTCCAGGGGTTGGCGCCATTGGACCCACCCGGAAATCGAATGTGTTGCTGGCAGAATTCCAGAACCAAAAGGCAGCAGCAAGCAGATTCTCATCCTGGTTAATGGACTGCTTGGACAGGCAGAATTGCATCATAAATTCCTGCCCTCTTCCAATGAGCTCCGAATTCTGGGAGAAGTTTGTCAATCCAGCCTGACCACTTCACGGGACAGTTCCTCACCTCACTGGACGGGAACGAACGGCTCAAATTCTTCCTGACCCAGGAATAGGAGGAGAAGGCAGAAGTCCCTTGATAACACAGAGGTGCTTCAGGATCCTTCTGGATTAGTTCTGCTATTTCAGCCGAACGAGAACCAAACCAACGAGGCCCCAGAATCAAAGTACTCTCAAATAAATGAAGGACGCTTTCATCCAAATTCTTCTGAACAAAGGGATGAAGCCTCTTCGAACCTCCATGGCATGAGCATCGACTCCAGCCCCAGTAATATAATCAGGAGGAACTGAAGAGGAAGAGGAACCGCGAGCACGAACTTTTGGAGAAGACATTTTTGGGAGGTTTCAAAAGGAACTAAGAATTGATCAAAGAAAAGTTTTGGTGGGAAGGATTCTGAAAATTTGGGAAAGAAGCAAAGGCTGAGGAGGCAAGGGTTTCGAAATGAACATGAGCTGAGAGTTTCAAATTTCTTTTAAAGACTCGAAATCGTGGGAAGACAAGACGCCTGAAAGCTGGCAGTGACCAGCCCGTAACTAGCTAGTAACTGAACAGTTGCCCACGAAGCCTAGTTCGTGATGGACAGACGTGGCGGGCAGGGAACGTTTTATTTCGGCGCAATTTAATGGCAAAATCATTAAGTCTAAAACCGTTCAAGCAACAATTCAGACTTAATGGGGGCATTGTTTGGGCCTAAAATTGGCGCACCCATGCCAAAAAATAATAGCCCATGATCATGGACCATTCGTTTTAAAGTCAGCCCATCAGCACATCCAGCCCATTAAGTGATGCAAGCAGTCCATTGTTTCGTGGCCCAAAGAACGTTGAAAAAAGCCGGGCCACAAAAAGGACCAAAACGGTTCCGAGCCAAAAAGAGATGGGCTTGACAATTTCGACAATTTCGATTAAAAAGGACCGTGCCCATAAACAGGAATAAAACAGGGCGCTTCTGAAACATTTTCTCCTGCCACAGGATAGTTTATCTAAGGATATTCTGATATTTTTGATAAACACTATTTTAAGAGTTAAGCAGACTCTTTTTCTGAAGGGAAGAGAAGCGGAAAACGGGAGTTGTTCAAAGCTCAAAACTCACCATCTCAAAACTGGAGACTCTTACAAAAACTGGAACTCGAGAAAGATGGGAGACAAGCATGGCGACCCATAAAAAACACAGGGGAATATTCACTTCAGTGGAGTGCCTGGTCGCGAGAACAAAGTTGGAACTCCCCACAGGAAAAAGATCTGCTGAGTTTTCTTGCCACCCATTATTAAAAGATAGAAAAGCCCCACAGGAAAACATCTCCTATAAATACCAGAGAGGGCGACAGACACAAGCATCCAACCAATCCAACCAAAAACTCAGTCAAAAGACAAACACTCAAAATGATCACTTGATCACAAACAGATTTCCAGACGGACTCAAAGTTTGAGGCATTCCAATCTCAAAAGCTTCCCAGCAAGCTTGCAGAATCATCTTGTTCGCAAGACGGCAACGAGAGACTTCTCTCGTTACAAACTTGGTTTAGCAAAAGCCAAAGACAAGCAGAGTTTGAATTTTCTCAAATACGAAAACCTCAACAATTTTATGAAAAGCTCTGGCTGAAGCAGGCACAGGTGTCCCAGGAGATATTCTAGCTCAAGTCCAGCCACTTCTGCCCCATTCAGACTGGATAAATCCCAGTTCTGCCCATCAAAAAGCCTCCCAGGGCTTGAAATAGATTAAAGCTCTGCCAAACTCAAACTTTGGTATCGAATTTGCAGCCAAAATTTTTCAGGAAAAGCTGTTTAAAGTCCAGTCCAGCAAGGCACATCCAGGTCCAGCCGAGAACGAGACAACAACTGTCCAGGCAGAAATGGAAGTCCAGCCCTCATTTTTTCATCTTTATATAGTCAATTTTCCTTTTTGAGTCTTGTAAAAAGGAGTTCTGCCTGTAAAAAGGGAGTTCTGCTTGAAACAAGTGAGTTATGCCTGTAATAGGGAGTTCTGCTCTGAAATCAATCCATTCTGTCGTCATCCATTCTGGCAAGAACTACCGATTTTTATACTGAGATAAATTATGAAGTCCTTACCAGTCTAAGGCATAGAAAAGAACTTACTTGGAAGATATTCCTCACCCAAATTCACAATCGTTTGTTCAAAGTCAATAGCTTGGGGCGCAAGTTATTCTCTTTCAAGTCTGTTAGAATTGAAGAATTGCTAACAGTGGCACGCTCGACACACAAAGAAAGTTAGTTCACTGACCAAACAATGGTTTTTGGATTAATGGGGAACTTTACCCTTCCATCTCAGGAAACAAATCAAAACGGGTGAACACGGGCAAAAACATAAAACACCAGAAAACACGGAGGTAAAAAGAAAAGTAAAGTGAAAGTAGAAATGCTCCCTTTTAAATTAATGCGTCCGCAAAATCCTCGTGAAGCGTAGGGATCCGAGAAAAAAAGGCAACGGCTGGATAGCAATCTGGAGATCCGAAGTGGATGTCGGCTCCTCATCAGGAGATGTCTATTTAAACCGTGCATTGGTTAAGTGTTGGAGTACCAAGCATTTCTTCCTGCAAACTCAAAGAAAACCATCAAATAATCCAGAAACAAAACAATGGCATCCTTATGCGCTCACCTTGATGATTTCAACCTTGAATTGTCCCTTGCACCTCCGAATGCGCAGATAAGGGCTCCTCCAAACCCTGTCTTCCCAAACTCTACATATCATCACGGCACGGCCTCAAACTTTGCTGAGGCAATACCGAACTTCGCTGGGGCAAGGCCGAAACAGAGCAGTGCTGCTGGGAGGCATGATTGGTAGCAAGCTCACACCGGCAGATCATTGGCATATAGCACATAGGTCTGACAAGGTGGCAGTGGATGAGTCCCACACTTATACCGCCTCCAAGCGGTCTCGGCCACAAATATGGGCTTGCGCTTCCTGTCGAGAACACGGGAGTGTTCAACACTGAGTGAGGAGGTGGCCTCCTTGAAAGCTCTGGTGGCGGACTCCAGAAACGGCTCTATTGTGCCAACCAGAATGTAGAAGCACTGCAGAAGAGAAATAATGATCATGTCGAACTTTTGCAGGTTCTACAAGTAAGAGCAAGTAGAGGCAATTAGCATAATGCCTCAGGTGGCTCAGAATCCTGGAAACAAACATGTGATTGAGAATTTTATGTATGCATTTTCACATTTGTGTATGTAATCACATGTTTATGAAATGAATAAGTTTTTGAGCCATATTTCTGTGTGTGCAATCATGAAGCAATCTACTTTCCAAACTTAAAACAAATTAAATACATAAACAAGTAAAAGAAAGAAAGAATTACAGTAATAAAAGCAAAGAGAAATAAAGATATTCGGAATTACCTTAGTTGGAGATTGGGTTCCAATATTTATTTATTTATTTATTTATATATTTTTTTAGTACCTTAAAAAAAAAAAAAAAAAAAAAACTTCTAAACCTTACCCCCAAACCTAAATCAAACATTGTCCT
>CM031919.1:38177869-38203592 GCA_018703695.1 Prunus fruticosa
GTAGCCCATTCCATGCACCTCGCATATTACTAGCACCATCATATATCCTTGATCTCTGATCTTATCAATACATAATTCATGGAAATCAAGTACTTTCTTGATCTCTTTTTGAAGTGTCGATGCAATAGTGTCTTCAACCACACAATGTCAAAAAAAGGTTCTCGATAAAAAACCATCATTATCAACAAATCTTAAAACAATAGTTATTCGCTCTCTATTTGATGTATCTTGTGATTCATCAACAATGATACAAAAAGCAACATGCCCAACTTCTTCACGAATTTTTTTTCTCACATTGTTAGCAAGAATATTTAAAACCTTCTTTTGAATCATGGATGAGGTATATTTGACTTTTCTTGGCGCATTCTCTAAAATAACTCTAGCCACCTCATCATTAAACTTTGCAGTATGCTTTACCATTTCAATAAAATTTACACGATTTTTAGAACCTAGAGATTTATCATGCCCCCTGAAAGCACATGCCTGATATGTAGCCACCGAACACACTTTATCGTTGTCTTGAGCCGCAACTGGTGTTTCAAAATTTCTGCCTTTGATTGTCAATTAATAACTTTGTCAACATGTTGAGATTTCATCAAATCCTCCATACGTCTTTCACAAGTATTATGCGATGAAGATGAACCTCCCATGCGTGTCAAAAATAAACAATTATTTCCATCATTAACTCTTTTTCAATTACTAAACCCCTCGATAGTTAGTGCAGAACGACCACTGCCAAAAAGAAATCCTAGAAACAATAGACTTTATCTTATGAAGGGGAATATTCTAACATGGAAATTGGGAGAACCAATAATATTGAAATGTGAATTCCTACTGTGATCCAAATCGAGACCTCATATATTTTGAAATTTTTGGTTGGTTAGGTCCAATTTTGATATAAGCACGTCAAACCTCATCATGTTGATTAATATGATATTCATATATTTGAATACGTTTTCCAGGTCTCGTTTCGAAGAAGTAACATCAAACTCATTAAGTTCAACTACAAGAGATGTATGATGAGATAACCCAATTAATGGTGAAGCCTTGTCATTGTCTAATTTATCACCATCATTTTTTTTCTTGAAGAATGAATGAATAGTTTTTGCTCTTTTACTTGCTTGGTTTTGATGTGACATTATAATCTAATAACACATATCAACAACAAAACAATTTACTTTATAAAGAATAAATTAATAAACATAATTAATTTTTCACATATATATTAGTTGTAAACACAAGAAAAATGAAGGCAATTGAATGAAAAAAATTAAATTGAAGAATTATGGCTAAGAACTTTACCTTTATTGTGCGTTTGAATAATCGAATATACTTTGGTAGCACAAAATAAAAAACATTGCAGATATCTTTTGGGGACTGCTAAGCTCATAGAAGAGCCACCTCAGAACATATATCGTTTTTCTTTCAAGATCAAGACTGACTAGGATACTTATTGCATAGTAGGACAAACTACCAAGGCATATATTGAAAGAAGAAGAAAAGGAAGAAAAAAAGCAATAAAAAAAGAAAGGAGCCACCCAAATTCCCAAAAGGGCCCAGCGGGGAAGTAGCATTCAAAGTGAGAAAGTTTAGGTGATGGGCTCTAGATCTATTCTTTAAATAAATATTAAACCTATCTTGGCTATTAATGAAAAAACAAAAGGGCTATTCTTTGGTGGGAACTTCTTTTTGCAAACCTTTATATGGGAACACCATTGGATCAAATCCAACAATTGCTAAGAAGCAATTGTAACTGAAAGTGTCTAAAACTGTTCCACTGGAACGATGCCTCCTCCCTCCAAAACAGATGTATTGTGCTCTTGAAGACCACAATATCTCCCTCCAAAAAAGCTCTCTCTCTCTCTCTCTCTCTCTCTCTCTCTATGTCTCTCTCTGTCTGTCTCAGTCTCTCTCTCTCTGAGAACATAGTTTTCTTCTTTTTTCTGGTTTGATATTCTATTTCAAGAAAAACAGTGCATACATTTACCCCCTCCAAAACAGCTGTTCATTTTTCTGGTTTGGTCATTCAAAGCATACAAAGCAAGGTATTATCCTGAAGAGCACATGTAGCACTGTAATTCTTATTTCTATTTTTATTTTTCTGGTTTGATGATTGTGTTCTGCGCTCTTGTGAAGCCTTGAGGACCCATCTAGTTACCAAAAAACTAGTGAGCGTGACACCTTGTTAGAATCGTTGAGCATAGTCGAAACTGGCGTTGACTTCGAATACTTGAGGATTTGAGACCCTCTAGGTTCTGGAGTTGTCGGTTTAAAGTGTTGGAGCAACGGGAAACTAGAGTTGAGTTTGAAATCGTTGAGGAGAGAAAGGTTGAATTTTTGGGGTAGATGTGCCGCTCTAAATCGATGACATTATTATATTTGTTGAAATTTCAAAACTCAAAATCAGTTACAAGGTAAGCGATATCCTGTGTTTGTTAATTTTAATATACTTGAAAAAATGTTTTGACCAAGTATATGGTCATAATTTACGCTAGTTTGGATATAGGTTGTTTAAGGTTTCACTAGAAACTCCAAACGACCTCGTAGGTGTAGCATTAATATTCACTAATGGGTTCATATATTATTTTGTTGCAGACTCCATTATTTAATAATGTTGCATAGTCTATTTGATATTTGTGGAAAATTTGAAGATCAAAATCACTTATGAGGTAATTAATATCCTGTAATTTTAATTTTAGTATCCTGGAGGAATTATTTTTACCAAATATATTTACATAATTTACGTTATTTTGGATGTCGGTTGTTTAATATTTCACTAGAGACTCCAAAAGGCTTCGATAGATATAGCACTTGTATTCACTAATGGTTCATAGCTTATTTCATTTTAGACTTCATTATTTACTAATGTTTGATAGTCTATTTGATATTTGGTGAAAATTTGAAGATCAAAATCACTTACGAGGTAATTGATATCCAGTAATTGTTAATTTGAGTATATGGACATAATTTACGCTAGTTTGGATGTAGGTTGTTTAAGGTTTCACTAGTGACTCCAAACAGCTTCGTAGGTGAAGCACGTGCATTCACTAATGGTTCATAGCTTATTTCGTTTCAGACTCAATTATTTACTAATGTTTGATAGTCTATTTGATATTTGTTGAAATTTTGATATTTCTGTGTTTATAGTATTGTGGTTAATATACATTTGAATGCTCTTTAAACGCATGTGGCAATATTATTATGATGATGATATGATTTTTAAGGTTAAATTGCAAGAATTGTGAAATGGAGTTCTGAAGCAGAGGTGAAATATGAAGTTAGTGTGGAGTTCAAACTAAAACTAGGACTTGAATTTGATTCCATTGAGGATGCGTTGAAGCTGTATGATCTGTATGCACTAAAAGCAGGATATATTCAGCTGAGAAACTCGTTTGTATCATGGCATCATTGTGTATCATGCTTGTTGCATATTTCAGGTTGCCTATGAGGATTATGTATCATTATGGTTATCGTTATGCACCCTACAACACATATTCAACATCACTGTATCAAAACATTGTTTAGAAGATTGGATTTTCCGAAGAGCAAAGAAGGCGAAGAGAGAGGAGTTGAAGAGATTTGTGTGGGGTTTTAGGGATATATCTGGCACACATGCCCCACCCTAAAAATGTCAAAATAGTATCAAGGAAAGTATCACGAAGGTATCATAAGACAGAACAAGTGAGAAATGTCGAAAATGAGAACGCACAAAGATGTTTTCTGGTTTTCTTTCTTGTTATTACTTTCTATTTCTCATGATACATTTATACAAGTGTTGCCTGACATTAATTACACAACTTCTACTTGGGATTCCTCCATGAAACAAGGTCTCCATTAGACAAGGAGAGAGAAGTCTTCCATGAGACAAGGAGAAAATGTGTAGGGAAGTGTCCTCCATGAATTAAGGAGGGAAAGGTTTGGTCAAGTGTAGGGACTTATGTTTGGTCTTGGTGTTTCACATGACGACAACTCACATGATGACAACTCATAAGTCCTAGGATTCTTCATATGCTAACAAAAAAAGGGGATTATGAATTTTATGAAAACAAATATAATCATAATCATATTACAGTGGCACAACAGGATATTAAAATAAAATCATATCAGAGTTTGTGACATAATATGTATATTAAAATTCCAAAACATGATAAACTGTTGATAATATTTTGAGTCATTTATGACACTTTACATTTTTACTAAGGAGAATCTAGGGAGAAAATTAAGTAAAATTACATTTATGACACTCTACACTTTCCAAAACATGATTATCTTCAAATAAATACACGAAAATAAAGGGAGAAAATTTACGGTGTTTTTTAATCATTTTTTGTGAATTTTTTCAGTTAAACAAAAAAAAAACATATGATGACATGTGGTGCTGCAAGAGGAAGAAAATTGAAACTTCGATAAACTATTTGAATTTTTTTATGTGTAAAAATTATATTTTAAAGCTTAAAAGATAAAGAAAATGTCATAATGAGTTTGTGAGAATTTATGGTGATTGTGATTTTTGAAACTTAAATTATGAGGTGTGAAAAACAAGATTTTGACATTGAGAAATTTGAAGTAATAATTAGAGGAAGAGTTGTTGTAAAGTAGTGATCAATATACTTTGTAAACCACTTTTTGGACTTGGGATACGAAGTATTGATGTTGAGAAATATGTATGTAATTTTTGTTGTTGTATTTTTTCCGTTTATTTTAATATTTTAAACGATTTTACAACAAAATATGATTAAAATATAACAAATATGACACATGTCAGCAAGGGACGCCACTTGGCATCTCATGCAATTAACTATTTCTTTTTACTTTAAAATTGATTTTAAATGGTAGAGTTTAGTGGTTAGGGGTTAGGGTTAGGGGTTTAGGGTTAGAGTTTGTGGGTAAAGAGTATTATGGAAAGCGTTTTCATATGACAAAATTTTCATGCTATATATATGTGTGTGTTTTTATGCTATCAAAACATAATAACTTGGGATGGGTATTAAATAATATTCTGAAATGTTTGTTGTAATTTTCTATTTTTTAATTTATTTATTGTGAATTTTAGAAGTTAAATCATAAAAAAAGAGTGTATGTGATAGAATGTTTTGATTTGTCTGGAACAAAGTTGAGTTTTTATCATTGTGCTTGTATTTTTATAATTCAGAATTAGAATTTTGGAGCTTTAAGGAGAGAGGATATATGAATTTTCGGTGTATTTTTATGATTTTTAAATTTTTATTATGAATTTTAGAGCACCCTGTGAGTATTTCTCATGTGTGGCCTTATAAGATGATAACACGTGTCATGTTTTTGTAATTTATTGTGTTTTATCTTAAACAATTCTTAAAAAATTATATAAAAATCAGAAAAATATACTAAAAATTGTTACAATTTCTTATGACACAACATTCGATTATGGAGATCTAAATGATGATTTCATATATTTAAATTAATGAGAATCATTTGATCAAAGAAACAAGAGTGTATGTGAAAGAATGTTTTGATTTATATCTATGAACAAAGTTGAGTTGTTATTATTGATTTGTATTTTTATAATTTAGAATTAGCATTTTGGAGCTTTAAGGAGAAGAGAATATCACAAGATGTTCATAGGAATTTTCTGTGTTTTTTTTAAAAATTTATTTATTATGAATTTTAGAAATTAAATTGTAGAGAAATAATATGAAATATAATAGATTGACACGTGGAGAGTCTTGGACATTGATTTCTCCTCCCTTTTTCGCTGCTGCTTTTTTTTTGGGCGAAATTCTATTTTCGCGCTCCCCATCTTGTTCCCACTCATCCTGAAAAAATTGACGCTTCTTTTTCTTTTCAGCCCCAAATTGAAACCACTTCCCTCATCCTCTCTCCTTATATCTTTTCCAAGACCCAAACCTTAAAATTCCCACACTCGCTATCCCTCCTCTCCCTCTCCCTCTCCTCTCTCTCTCTCTCTCTCTCTCTCTCTCTCTCTCTCTCTGGGCTACATGCTCCAAGAGAAGTATGATTGCTTTGTAAGTATCCATTTCAAGAATTCAATCTCTTATTTCGTATTTGGGTTTCAAGTTTTATTTTTATTTTTGCAGAATCTAGGTTGGTTTGTCTACTTTCTCCCTCTTCGTTCAGTAACCCTCTCACTCATGGTTTGTATCAATTCCTAAATGCCAATTTGTTTTTTCTTTAAATGTTTCTTGATTAATTTTTCTGTATTTGTTCTGAAAAAATGGGTATAATGTTGTTGGTTCATTGTATCTAGTTCACGATTTTGATAAATTTTCAACCATCTTAAGTAAGGTAATTGTCCAGTTTGATGGTAGAAAAAGTAGCATATCTTGATAGTCCTTGAAAGTTTGTGAATCTCCTTTGTTTGATTGTGTTGTGAATTTTTTTTTTCCAGGATAGAGATGTGCTGTGATTCTTCAGTGGAGGTATTATATGAGGAGAGGGTCTTGCAAATTTGGCACTTCTTGTAAGTTTCACCATCCTAAGCAGGGAGGAAGCTCTGCTGCCTGCAAATTTGGTAACTATTATGTTGGTAAAAAAAACCATAAAAGAAAGGCTGATTTTCAACTCCCAAAAAACAGCCCACATGCATGCTAAAGAAACCATAATGATGTTGATCAAATAACCTCCCCCTATCATTACACCTTGTCTCCCATCAAAGACATCATTAATACAAAAAATATTCCTCCACTAAAGAGGAAACCCAAGGTGCCGAAAGTATGTGCAGCTCCCCTATTTTCCTTTCTCCTTTAAAGCCATCAATTAATGACCATGCATACATATCCCATACATTCATCCATGTGCTTTGCAAAAGGAAAATACAGCCGCATCTTGACTTCACACTAAAGAGGGGATTTCCAAGAGATGTCAGACATCGGAGGTTAACACCCACTTTCATACATTAAAATCATTTTCTTGTTCAATTTTATTCTGAACTAATCGTTTCATTTACTTGTGTTATGTTGCTGGCTCATTCGCTTTGTTTTTTTAAATTTTTGTTAAAATTTGCTACAAGTATCAAGAAGAAAGGTTTTTGGTTTCAATTATATGTCCTTTGTATTACTTACAACATAATGGTTGTTGCATCCAAGTTTTTCCATGAACCAAGAACACATGCATGAATGCAAGATAAGGGTTTTGCAGTATAAAAACAACTTGTGAGGGCACATTGTTTAAATGGAGCACAGCGTGATTCCCAACTATTGCTTTAGGTATGAATTCCCAACTTAGCACATAATGAATGTCTCCATTTTTTGGGCATCGTATTACACTATTAGAGAAATGCATTTTCATTTTTTTCTACAAGCTTAAAAATGGAGGCAAATCCTCCACCACATGCACATCAACTTTTAGATCCAAATTTTCATAACCAAGATTGGAGCTTTAATGAACCATAATGGAACAACTGACACACGTTCATATGTTAAATATTATGCATAAAAATAAACACACAAAAAAATTCTTTGAAGCTTTAGGAATAGTAAATCAAGCAATGTTGAAGCTTTAGTGAATCCTTTTGAAGCATTTATGAAACATATTTTGGTGACAGAACTTCAACATCTACATAAAATAGCCAATTAATTGAATACTAAAATATTAAAAACAAGATAATTAAATGTTGGTTCAAATTCCGATTGGTGATAATTTCCTCTTTGACAAATTGGTCATAAAGAAATAGTGGACATTCCTGGGCAGTTAACATCATGATACCAAATTTGTCAATGAGAAAAGATGGTGATATATCCTTCAGGCCAACTTCAATGGAATTTCCAACTTTTACTACCATGTCATATACTTCTTTACAAGCAAAAAGAATTAGTTAGAAAGCAAGCTTGCGACTCTCAAAAGGGAAGGAAATTGGATTGAAAAGGAAAAATTCCAACTTAAGGCAAGGAAATATGCTGAAAGAGTTGTGAGCATATTGAAACAAATGATGTAACGTAATCATTCAACTTGGTCATCTCTGCCAAACCAAAAGGCAAGCTAAAAACCTATGTACCTGACCATTGTACCATCCAGATTCTTCATCTGTAAAGAGAAAAGAAGAAGAGCAGGAAATTAATGACATGCATATGACAACCATTACTTTGTTCTAACAAATTAACAATTACCCCTTGTTGTATATGAGATGTATCTTAGAAAATTAATGAAGTCTAGGATTGGGAAACAATATTGAAAAGGCAGTACCTTTGCTCCAGTGTATACAAGAAAACAAATATAATGGAGTTTTACAGACATAAATTTTAAAAAAAAACAAAGCAGATGAGCCATCAACATAACACAAGCAAATGAAACGATGAGTTGGAATAAAATTGAACAAGAAAATGGTTACTACTAAACAGAGTATCAAAAGAAAGGTTTGAGGTTTCAATCATCTCTCCTTTTTATTACTTACAACGAGACTTTATACAGAGGAGAAGACTACTGACCCAGCCGAGCATTTAATTCAAGTAGGTAACAGATGACAAGCTAAAGTTTGGGTTCCCAAATTCCTGGAGAAGGGCGCTGGAGTTTGGGTTCCCAAAGGAGAAAAAACAAAAGCCAAAATCAAGCACAATAAATGCTTTCATAAGACGTGCTAATAGTTACTAACCTAGATGTACTAAACATCAACAAAAATAACCTAATAATTGGTGAGAGAGGGACTCCTTGCTTATATCTGAACCCAAAAAAGCCAAAAATAAAGTTCAGAACTTACAAAAATAGAAACACCCGTAAACTACTTAAAATTCAATAATTAAAGAAACTACTTCATTCTTCTCTTCCATTATCACCACCACAGTCCACTTGAGTATAAACTAATAAGCCAACAAAACCCACAAATTAAAAGCCAATCACACCAAGATCCAACCTTTTGAGCCAAAAACTTCGAAACCCAAATATGAAATAAGAAATTGAGTTCTTGAAATGGATACTTACAAAACAATCATACTTCTTTCTTGGAGACCATGTAGCCAAGACAGAGAGAGCTATCATGCGAGAGTGGGTGTGGGAATTTTGGAAAGCGATGGGATAGGATTGGTAGCCATTCATGAAAATTTCAGCGGCAGAAATGAAAGCGAGGATATGGGTAGATGGAAAGATAGATGGCAAAAGATGGATGTAGTTCATGGAGATTGAATGTTAGGCTGGAAGGGTAAGTGACGAGAGGAAGGGCTGGGCCGGTAAGCTAGACCTGAGATTTTCAACAAATTAAAATAACTTTTTTGGTATTTGGGTTGTAATTTGGGGGTTTGTGGTTAAAATTTAAAAATGAATTAAATGGCAGAAGGAAGGAAAAAGGCGGCGCTGGAAAAGGCAAAATAGCACAAGTGCAAAAGAGGAAACAGCGTACTTGATTCTAGTGTGAGCTTGCTTTTTCTCCCCCCGAGCCGTTGAAATCACTGATGGCTGAGATGGAGCTGCAAGTAGAGTTTGCAAAAAGATGTTCCCACCTGAGCCTAGGGAAAACAAAAAGCTTCCTCTAGGTCACTCCACCCTTAGTTCAAAGGGCTTGGCTTGCCATAGTTTTAACTTTTTCACCCTACTTTTTTCTAAAAAATTTCACCCTTGGGAGTCTCTTTCTTAACGTCAAAAAAATGAAAAGTGAAATTGCGTTGCAAAAGTCATATAAATTATTTTTGGTTAAAACACTATTCGTAAGGTGATATAGTTTTTATACACGTGTTTATATGGAGTGAACAACGTCACTATCTTGTTATAGATGGTTAAGCACATATTTGAGGTGGCTCTTCTATGAGCTGTGTATATAATTGATCATTTTTTTAAATAGTAATTGGCTTCTCCCTTCAAACGTCATCCCTTACCTGCAATCGGTTCCTTATTTTCTACAAATGAAACAAGATGATCAGGATCCAACTCAGCAAGTTACCTAATCAAGCTTGAATTTTGATTTATTATAATTTTCAGATTCCAAAATTACCCTTATTTACAATTCAACGTATTTTATGGGGCTTTTAAGTTGTGCCCAATTTATTCTGATTTTTTTTCCTCCAGCATATTGTATGCGAGTCAACCACCATTTATTATTCGTTTTGATTAAGTGTTTTTCTCCAACAAATTGTATGGGATAGTCATCATATTATTTACCTATTTTTTAATGGATAATAATTTACCTATTTATCCATAACATATTAATGTATCTATTTTATTTTATTGATGATAGGTATATTATCCATAACATATTAATGTACCTATTTAATTTATGAATAGACAGTAATAAATAATAATTAAAGCTAGAGCAATATAGGTAAAATCCCAGCTAGGCATAAAATCCTAGAGAATAAATAAGTAGATATGAATAGGTACATAATGGATAATAATCCCATCTCTATATATAGCCATAACATAATATATGGAGTATGTTAAATGAGTTGAGATATATATATATATATATATATATATATATAATATATCTGAGCTATAGAGATTTGAGATATATATATATATATATATATATATATATATATAGGAAGAGCTTTGGAGGTACAGGAGTATTGAACTAGATTTTTGTAGCACAATATTATTAGGAATGCAAACATAAATGTGCATTGAGAGGTGGGTATTAGGCCGATTTAGGGATTTCTTTTTTTGGCCGAAAAACCTTTTCACTTTGAAGTTAAGCAGTTTGGTGTTTGGTAAAAATAAAGTATCCAGGAATTATTTAAAGGCGGTGGCACTTTTGGCGGCGGCTTTTGAAAGTTACTTTCAAAAGAAGCGGGGGTGAACTTTAATGAATTTTTTAAATTCCCACCACCAACACCGCACACAAGTTACAACAATTTTATATTAAAATTTACCAAACGGTTTTAACACTATTTTTTGTACTAACAACACTTTAAAATATTTGTTTACCAAACATGGAGCTGCTTCTTAACAGCTCCATTTTAAGACAGCAAAAACAACTTTTTGGAGAATAACAATCCCAAACTGAGCCTTATCATTTGCATAAAATTAGGGGATGTAGAAAACGGTAAGTCACTAAATAAAATCCTCGTGGCATGATTTGTAAATAAATCAACTTACATGAACATTGTCATCCAATTTTAAAATTGAATTTTACTTAAATGTTGTATTGTTAGGTTCTCATATCTGATTTTTTGAGTTACAAGGGCCTATTTTAGTATGCTAATGCCATCTATAATTTTAGGAGAAAAAATACAATTAATCCTGGTTGAGACGATAAAATTGGGAAATGTTAATCCGCCGATTACCATTACGTAGGTGTTTTGGGGTGGTGAAACTTGGCCCAACCCGGGCAACTTTGGAAACACAAGCTCGGGGCGTAAAGATGGCAGGTTTGGAGGGCGAAATCTAATAGGTGCACAGTAATTGATTTGTGTGAAGAGAGCAGAGGCCATGTGCTGAATTGACTTTGGGCATGAAGAATAGCGGGTGAAGGACCCAACCCAGATTCCCACTTTGGAATTTGAAGCAAACCTTGTGATGTGCGACACCTGGGCAGGTGGGTACAAGTGACCTAATTTCCCTTCTAGTCAACTTCCACTTAAAACATGGGGTTTGACTTCTGCAGAAATTTCAAAGGTCTCTCAATTTAGGAGGCTCAGCTGGTTTTGGAACCGTGGGACCCAAAAGTTAAGCGAACTGGGGGCTGAGGCGGATTCAGGATGAGGTGGTCAGCTGGGAAGTTGAGTGAGCTCCCGAAACAAAACGGTGAGGGGCGAGAGGGGTCCAAAGTGGACAATATCGTGCTAGGGATACTGAGATCGTGATAGGCCGAGTTAAGAGTGACGATCGAGCTTGATAACGATTGAGGTTTCAGGTTGAGGACGGGGCTTGAGTGGGTGGCGAGGCTCGACTGGGAGTCTAGGTTGGGCAGAGGAGGTTCAGCCCCATGTGGTCCAAGGAGGCAGAGGGCGAAGCCCAAGCCATGATTCGTGCTAAGGATTTACCCGGAGAAGTGTATGCGTGTGGCGGTGGCCTCACAAAGAAAGAAATAAAGGAGATGGCTAGGCAAGCAAATATTCCCACCAATGTAATCCCATGGGTCAAGGGGCCACAAAGGAAAAAGTTTTAAAAGAGTTGACATTTGGCCACTCAATAGGGCCAGCCCGTGGGCCAACGACGCCTATATAAACTTCACCTAATGAAGGCAAAAGAGACATAATTGAGACACAGAACTTACTATTTCATCTCCCTTTTTTTTTTCTTTCTTAGACTTAGGATTTTACTTCGGCACCTATGTAGCAGTTCTCATTTCCTTAATGTAAGTTTAAATTCTTTGCAATTTAGGTCCTTGTCATTTAATTCAAGTTTGTTCAAATCCTTTTTTTTCATTGTTATTGAATTTTCATTAAGTTTAAATTCAAATCTAATTTCATTAAGTTTAAATTCAAATTTAATTTAGTTTGTTGTTCTTATCTCATTCTTGTTTATTTATCGCTTTTAAATATTTTTCGCACTTTCTTGTATTTGGTTATTTTTTACATACTTTACTTACGACATTTATCTTTAAATTATATTTAAGTTTAAGCACCTTTACTTTAAGCGTTTGTTCTTCGTTCATTACGTTTTCACCTAAAATCTTCATCTCCACCACTCAACATTATTTGGCTGCTCACATAAAGCCTAGACCCAAAGGTAGTGAAAAAATTTAAACCGTGAGGAGGTTCCTTCTGACCAAACAATCATTTGATTAAGTTTGAATCTTGGACACAACATACACTCCCCTAAACCCTAAACAAGTTTAATGTTTCAATCCATTAATTTTACTTTTTCTTTATTCTGTTATCCCCTGCTCTGCAATCCAAGTGTAGATATTAATGGATTTCAATCAGCACAGTGGTCATTGGCCAAGGTTTTCTAACCAAAGAGTATTAGCTTGAAATGCTATTCTCTTAGAACTTGTTTGAGAGTGCTTTTGGAATGACTTAAAGTTTTTTTGATAATCTAAAACGATTCTAACTATAGACAAAACAATTTAAAAATGTGTATGAGAAGTACTTGTCTCAGATGTATGAAGCACTTCCAAATGCTTAACAAAAAGTGCAATATTCTTTTAATAAAAACGTTTATATAACAAAAGTACTTATGAGCAGAAATGCTTTCCTTAGAAGCAGTCCCAACAAGTGCTAATTGTCGTCCACAAGATTTGTCTAACAGGTTTAAGTGAAGACAACAAGTTCAATACAATCATCATGCAGAAACGGTGAAGTATGTATTAATTAAACAAGTAATTAAGCAAGGCAACTATCAGTCTAGAGCTTGGCTCGATGATCCCATCTGAAATTGTGTTTATGAAACGTTTTCAATGCGTAAGTGCATGAAAACGGGAAACACTCCAGCTTAAAGGATAATCCGAAGCAAAAAAAAAAATTATGGGTCGACCACCTTCTCCAATTAATTGTAAACAAAACAAAAGTGGGACATACTCCCTCCGACTAACCTAGTTAAAATAACCCAATTTACCTAATTAAATGAATTCCACCTAATAATCAAATAATTAACCTAATACCCAGGAGGAACGTGCATAGTTTACCATTATAAATGCAAAATATCTCAAGTCTATAAACCATTGACCTCTTCGGACAGAAAAAAAGAAACATTGCAACTTGGCAAGATATAGAAAGAAAAAAACAAACATGGGAGGCATCAGGCTCATCTCAACAGCACATCAAGGCGGCGAGACCGTAAGGAAATTTCAACTCAGACACAGATAAGTTCGACTCCATGGGAACTCCAGTTCCTTCTGGTTGATCCCATCCAGAAAGGCCTCCTCTTTCACAAACCCAAAACCTTTTCTCAACAAATTCAACATCTTAAAACCTCCTTTTCTCGAACACTTGACTACTTTCCACCACTTTCTCGCCGCCTTGCCACTACTCGACGCCATGATAACACCTTCTCTGCTTCATCAACTTGGAACAACGCAGGGGCTCTGGTTGCCATGCCAAAGCTGATGGTGTTACTCTTCTTGACATCATGACTCTCTCTATATTCCTGGTGACTTGTCTACTCTTTTTTCCCTCTAAATGGTCCTATAGTGAATTGACTTAGACCCATAAAACAGTTTTTGAATCACCTACAATCCTTCCCTTTTTTTTCTATTTAAAATACCCAATTTTTTAGATTACTTCGGATCCGACTAATTTACCTAATATAACTTAAAATCTGATTTATTGTATTGTTTGGGTACCAAAACTACCCTATTAATGAAAAAATTATGTTGTTCCTTTTTTATGAAGGTATCCGACTAGTCATCTATTTTATTATAGTTTTATGAATAATAGTGTACATTCTAATGATATTGAAAAATAATTTAATAATCTATTTATTGTTTGGTTTTTAAAGAACATTTTTTTCTCTCTAAATAATGTACATATTTTTCTCTCTAAATAGAGCACCTATTACTTGTTTCATGAAAAATATTTTTTATCATCTTTTTAGATTGTTTTATGAAAACAATTTTGTTTAAATGAACCTATTTTTTCTCTCCAAATAATGTACCTATTTTTTTTTACTCTAATAGTGTACCTAGTATAATGAACCTATTTTTTAGCTAAACTTTGTATCTATTTTTCTCTCTAAATAATGCAAATATTATTATTTTATGAAATTTTTTTTGATAATCTATTTTATTTTTTGTTTTATGAATTTTTTTTTTTCTCATAATCTATAACTAATAAAACAATTTACTTAGTATAATGAACTTATTTTTTTCTTCTAAATAATGTACCTATTTTTAATTTATAAAAATGTACATAAATTTTAATAAATATCCAACGTAGGATTTTAATAAATTATTGTGTACCTATTTTTAATTTATGAATAATGTCCGAAAATTTAAATCAAAGTACCAACTGGCCCTTTTTTTTTAAATTTTTTTTATAAATTATAGTTTTTGTGGTAAATAATATACGTATATTTTTCATATGTACATTATTCGATATGTGATTTACATTTTGTTTTGCAATTTTAGGGGGCAATATGTTGGGAATGACGCACCAAAAGAAATGGGGTGATTAATATGCTATTAATAGGAGTTGTCATTAACCGGATTATGGCGGTTAATAAATCCTTGGAATAAATTATAAATAAAAAATATAAAGCTATTAAATGGCAACGATGTAAAAATCTAGGAATACTATAACGTTCTTGTGTTCCTGGTCGTTTAAGTTTGAAGTGGGTTTTACACTTAGATTTAATAGAATGATGGGTATATGTAAGAAAATAGATATTGTAAGGACTTATTGGGCAAGACCAAAAAACTATAAGGGCACTCAGGACCCCAAAAAAACTATAAGGGCACTTCAAGCCCAAAAAAACTATAAGGGCACTTCAAACCCTTACTTGTAGTAAAGATAATTGAGCTGCGGATGGTGTGTTATATTGGTTGCACCATCGACAGACGTCAGATGGCATTTCAACGTTTGGCATTTCTTTAATTATTCGTCTGAAATTTCAGGGATTTCTTCTTAATATTGTGTATCAAAATCTTGATTTCTTGAAGGGACAAATAGTCCAACTCTACATTCCCTTCACAAATGACAACAAAGTCTTTGATGATCTAAGTTCATTGATATCCAATTCCTTAAAAGAAGGCACCTAATTAAAGATAAATGATGATCTCTTCCCATCATTGCAAAAGCACCATAGTGACATCAAAATGTCCTCCTCGGCCTGTCCGGGCGGCGGGGTTGGTGGGGGGCGCGCTGGGCTCGAGGCCATCTCCAGACGTGACACGGCCCGCGGCAGCATGAGGGGTTCCCACCACGGGAATCCGAGCTGAGCCTCGGGCAAGGCATAGGCCGTGCGAGTCCCGGGCGAGCTGGCGTTGCGGGCGTGAACCGGCTCAGTGCTCCCAGCGGTTGATGGGCCAGGTGTCGAGGGGCGGCGAGGGGCTCGGCCATCTCCGCGTTGAAGGGAGCCAAGGACGGCATGAGGGCCACAGGGAGAACAAGCAGGGCCTTCGGGGGCAGCCTCCCCCAGGTCCAAAGGCGGGGCAAGCGCAGTCATGACTGGCATCAAGCATACGCTATATTTCCAACGGTAATGGGCCACGTGTGGTGGTCTTAGGGCTTCCAAATTGTCATTCTCTCCAATCCGATGGCTCTCAATATTTTTGCAATAAAAATATGAAACACCAAAAACATGGAATTTTTTTCTATAAATACCTACCAATACTCTTCACTTTTAACACCAAAACCTCATACATTTTCTTCTACTTTCTACTATTATCACTTTCTCTCAACATTTCATTCACTTTCTAGTTTTATTTTTCCATATAATCTTTATGGCTTCTTCTCTTGACGGTGTTGGGGCATGGAGCACCATGGAAGATGTTTTGTTGTGTGCAGTGTTGGGTCCAAATTTCTCATTGTCCCATCAGGGGCAATAAAATAAAATTACTCGGGTTTGTGGAAAAAAATTCATTCCGAATTTTGTGGAAGATTCAATGTAAAACCGTACGGAAATGGCATTGTCTAGTCAGTGGAAAGTCTTCAATGAAGAGTTAGGGGAAATGGAGAGATGCCTTGACAAAAGGGATAAACAAGCGGGATTCAAACGGGGAAATCTTACAGAAAAATGTGAGGTAAATTATTGTGTAATTTTTGTTTTATTAATTTTAATGTCCTAATATTTTTTTATAAATGTTACTTTCATCTAAAGTATTTCTAATATTTCATAAATACCCAGTATAGGGGTAATAGCTCTTACATTGCCAATATCTTTAAATCTTCTTGCATTGCCAATATTTTTTAATGTTTCTTGCTTTGCCAATATTTTTTAATGTTTCTTGCATTGCCAATATTTTTTAATTGCTTGCATTGCCAATATTTTTTTAATGTTTCTTGCATTGCCAATTGTAATGTTTCTTGTATTTCCAATTTTTTTTTTAATAATCTCAATTCTGCCAAGCACAAATATGGTTTAGTGTCCACTGGGCAAGGACAAAAATCTTTTCCCATTCATGAATGTTGGGAGGTAGTCAAAAATTCCAAGCGTTCCAGAATTACTCACACGGGTCCGAACGTGTGCAACGAGGCGCTCTAATTAGACGCAATCGATTTGCGCCTTTTGATTCCAAGATAGGGAAGTCGCCCATACAGGGGAAAGGAGCCAAGGCCTATTGGGAGGAAGGCAAAGGCGAAGAGAGTGAGTAATTCTACTAGTAATTTATCTAAATTTTTGGAGGAAATTGCAAGACAAAAAGCAGGGAGACTTGAAATTGAGAAGAAAAACCAAGAAGATAAAAAATATTTACATGCGAATGTCTAAAAGAAAGGGAGTACAGTACGCAATCAAAACATTGTGAAGCGAGTCGGGAAACCCATGGCCATGGATACAGGCCATATGTCCCTTGAAACAAAACAATTTTGGAAGCTAAAAAGAAGGATGTATTGAAAACGAAGACTTTTTCGTAATAATGGACCTAGCAACACGGATTGGTTAAATGATTTGAAACAATTAAGTTAGTTTGCTTGCCTTTTATTTTCATTGTATTGTAATGTTTTATTTGAAAATTAGTTGTAATTCCTGTATTTTATTTCATTGTATTTTAATGTATTATTTAGAAAATTAGTTGTAATTCATGCATTCAATAGAAAATACCTTTTTATTAAAAACATTCCATCATAAAAAACGAACCACATCCAAAGCATTAAAAATAAACAAACCACAACCAAAGCCTTAAACTAAAAAAACATAACAAAAAATAAAACAAAAACATTAATGAATAAACAAACTTGTTCACTTCACTTCATTCAGAGGGCGTAAGTTGTCCTTTGTCGCTAAAATGATGCTCGATGAGTCAACTTGGCAATCGTTAGTGTATATTGCGTTGATTGCATCTCCGTATATCGATAAATCATGAGAACATCACACCACCGTCCCTAACTAACGGTTCATGCTCACCTCATTTCTGCATTTGGCCCCATGGGTTTTTCATAAATTCGTGTCAAGGCGTGTTCATTGGATTAGGACTGTCTAAAATCTAAAGATGAATAATCATACTCATCCTCCAATCATGTTATGAGGAATAATACATGTTAATCATATGTTCCTCAGCACCTCCTAGATGAACATCCACACGCACCCTTAATAATAACCCATCAAGGCTCGGGGGGATACCAAAGCACCTCTCCACATCTTTTGTACCCCTCTTGATATGTAGCAAAAAATTTGTGCTCTTGCTAGGAATAAAGGATGCGGAAATGACTCTAACAGAATGGTCCACCTGGGTAGATGCCATTAGCTAGATAATTCCAATTTGGTAGACAGATTATTCTGATTTGATAGGTGATATTAGGGCTTCACCTCTCAGAAACATCATTGAACACGAGGTGGGCCAAGAGCAACTTCAAGTCATTTAATTCAGAGCAAGGTGGAAGAAGTACCAGGGGAACCCACGTATCAGAACCGGCCACGGCTTCAAGGATGATGCTTTTTTGGCCTTCAAAATTCCCATGATTTCCTTGCCAAGAGGTAGAGCAATTGTTCCTACCAGATGCATGCGTGAATGCTACCAATAGCAGGCCGAGAAATCCTCTCTCTTCCGGGCTTTTGGCAGAAGCCGTTGCAGGTCTCTCCAAGGCGTAAGTCTTACGCAGTCAATCCCTGGTGTGCACAGTTAAAAAAAAAAAAAAAAAAAAAAAAGGGGGGGATTCCCCATCCTGGGTATTAAAAATCATACCACTTGATCGCGAAATGAGCCATGCGCAACATTCGTGGTTACGACTGGGGAACTTTTGCTAAAAAGCGGTCCACAATTTCCAGCGCATTTATTTTAGAACAAAAAATATTCATAATAATCCCCAAATATCATGCATGACTTTATTGAACAAATAGACTACATTAAATTTGTCCTCGAAAATAGACATCAGAGGACAGAGAAATTCAGGGATGAGATCTCATCTTTCCATCAGTTCTTACCAGGAAAATGTCCATGTCTCCACATTACGGATTTACGCATCTCAATGAACCAGGGCGGCTCTGGTTTTCTTCATAATGCATTTGCATCACTGGTGACAATTTCCAGTGTTTACCTGCAAACCTGCCTTGGCCCTTTCCTAGAGCTCATCTACGCCTTACTTTCTAAATTCTTGTGATTTGCCTCTCCAAGACCTCATTCATGCTCTTCATTAAAGTATGATTCATTTCACACATGATTTATCATGTCAATCACCCATTATTTCGTTAGTTCTTGACATTTTATAGCTTTTTCTTTCTTTTAGTGTTTTAAGTAGGTTTTACCTTGGTTAGAATGAAAATGAGCTAAAAGTCATTGTGGTTATGATCTAATTTTGTTAATTTTGATTCAGTAGACTCAAGACTTAGGATAAGCGTGCTCCAATGCTTCGATGAGGTGAAGATCTTCATGAAACTTGTTCCAATGGATGTTAGTTACAGCATATCCAAATTTGAGCTCCATTGGACAAGTGTCGCCTGTGCCCAGGGCCTTGATCCTATATGTCCAAGGACTTCTGGAAATCCGAAGTAGGCCAGATTTTTAACCTCCATAATGTTATATTGATTTTACTTCTTGTTACCGTAACACTTGGTAACAAGAAATTACTTGGTTGAGGGAGAAAATCTGAAGCGAAGAAGCATCTTGGTGAAGACAATAACTAAGGAGCTGGTGACAAGGGGCAAGGCTCACAGGCTTTAACAAAAGTAAGGTCTTATCTCAAAAGATCTTTTGGAAAAGGTGGAAGAAAAGAGAGGAGTGCAAAGAGCCTCAGGCATTTACCGTATGTTGAAATAATTGGTTGTGGGAGTAGGGATCTAATTGTCATGATGGGGGTACACATTGGGCATCCGTTGGATTGGAACAGGTTTATTACTACCATTCGCCATGCAACGTGACAGCAACATTTGATTTGAACGATGGCTGCTCCCACAGTCATGGAAGCCATGCATAGCAAGGTGCCAACGGCAATTCAGTACTGAATAATGACGGGATGCCGAAGGCATCTCTAGCACCTAATGATAGCGGGGTGCCAAAAGCATGACTCACACCAAATGATGACAGGTTACCGAAGGCAGGTTCACGTGGAATGAGATAACGGATGCCGAAGGCAACACTTGCGCCAAATGGCTACTGCCAATGGCAAATAGTTTTGGGTTTTTGCTTTAGGCATCTGTGTATGCATTCGTTCCCGAGATGACTGCTCCCACAGTCATGGTCCCTGCCAAACTGTGAGGGAGAGAATGGAGATGAGGTCACATAGAGGCTGCCGCATGCCGTTGGCAATATTGACTTTCCAAACGTTGATAGTTCGTTCTAATCCTCTCTTTTTTGTTTTAGTTGCCGCTTGGCGATTGGCTTCAGCGCGTCAATCCGAGTTGGGATGCAGTTGTTGTTGGCCATGTTGTCCATATATATATATCTTTACAGGAGTGCAGAACGGTTCTTGCTTATCTCTTTGAAGTGGACATGATTCTGCGAGCCGCTCAGCCTTGGTGTGTTCAGGCATGTGGGGTTTTCTTTGGCTGCCGAACGGTTGGGCTGCTCCCACAGTAGTGGAAGCCATGCATAAGCAAGGTGCTTATCTCTTTGAAGTGAACGTGGTTCTCGGGCAATTCGGCCTCAGTGTGCAAGGCATGTGGGGATTTTCTTTGGCTGCCCGAACGGTTGGCTTTCTCCCACAGTCATTGGAAGCCATCCGTAGCAAGTACCGAACGGGTAATGCGCCACTCTAAAGCCTTCTTGACGAATAAAGCTTCAATGAAGACACCAAGGTGCACACTTACCATTGGTGGTCTGCAAGCTGTTAGGTGCCCTTGATTTATACTTCATATAGGCTTTTGAAAATGAGCACGTGGGTATCCTTTGGACTTGAAAGTAAAACTCACAACGGCAATTTGAAATGAAATGGTGGAACTCGTACAGAGCCATGCAAGGTGATAGGGTTGGCTTTTCCTTTACCACTCACAGGTAGTACATCAAATATTAATTTATGTAGAAAATTATGAGCAGGCCACTTATTTATGGAAGTGGGCCAAGTAAGCCTGCCTTCGGGCTTGAATTGTCTTCTTGCATGTGTTCTTCCTAAGCACTCACAATAGCTCCAGTATGGTAAACAGCAAGTAAATAATTGAGATTGTCAGGGTGCCGAAGGGCACTGCAATGGTCAGGGTGCCAAAGGGCGCTGAAGAAATCAGAGAATGCGGACAGAAGCTTTTAATCTTCAATTCCAGCGACGCTGGGCTGTTTTGACGTACAGGAAATAATTAAGCACTTTTAGCCCGGTTTGAGAAGTGAGGTGTGATGGATGATGGGTGAAGGTGAGCCATCTCACCAGGAGTGTGAGGATTTGACCAGCGATCAATGTCCAAAGACGGGTGTGCGTGGTTGACAGAGCCAGATGGATCAGCACGTACAGTGGATAAGTATATTCTCGTTATTATAACAATGTGTTTTTTTTGAGTACCGGGGTTGTTCCAAAGTACAAGCGAATCTGAGAGGAAGAGAGACTAAAGATCAAGCCCAACAGGGGATCCCTCCCTAAGTGGAGGTGGTCTAGCTTTATGAGTGAAAAGAAACTACAAGCTCTTCCGATGTCTCGATGTGGGATTCTTTGCCTTGCTGAGATTGATTATGGTCAAATATGGTATTAAATGAATGACATAAGAAACACAACTGCTGACGTTTCGTCACAAGCAGCTCACCGCCGGTTAGATGTGTATGGCAATGACTTCAGGAAAAGGCCAATGGGGTGAGAGCAAGTACCGGGAATAAGTCACATGGGAAAATTACAGTGTTTGCTGGGGTTGAAGAAGGTGGCATTGATATTGAAGATTGTACTTCGGCCAAAACCTTGGAGGCTATGGGGGAACGATGCAGAATTCATGTCGATGCCATCACCAGGATGAGCATATTCGGCTAAATACTTGGCTAGCTTTATGACATGTTTCTTTTGCAGGTTCACCAATAATCAGATCTGACAGTCTTGATACTTTTTCTCCACTTATGGCTTTGAGTGTTGGAATGCGATGCCCATCGTTTTTCTCAATATTATTGAGATGTTTTTGTATTTTCCCTATGTTTTTCTGCCTGTTAACAATGGAAGGGAAAATCAATGTGCTTGTTTGTTTTTTTTCATTAATATTATGCTTTATGTCACCTTCATGAAATTTGTTCTGATTATCATTCTAAGACAAATGTTCCAAAAGCGTATGCTCAAACAATAATCCAAATCCTGCCCCCATTTCAAAACAATAATTCAGCTCAATCCATCCTCCCAGCGTAGCCTCGTGCATAAATTCATGTCTACCCTCCAACCCTTAGAGCCTCTCGCAAGAAAACGTACATGGGAGGCATCACTGTGTTCTCAACATGTACAGTAAAACCAGCAGGTCATAATGCTCAAAGTTGAGTCGACTCGAATGGAACCTCCAGTTCCTCTTTTCTCTGAGTCCAAACAGGCCTATCTTTCACCGACCCAAGAAACCGTCCACAACATATTCAACATCTTCAAAACCTCCCTTTCTCGAAACTTGACTACCACCTCACCACCACTGAACACAACAACGAATACACTTTGTTCCTTCTTCATAATTGTAATAAAGGGCTTTTATTGTCCATGCCAAAGCTGATAGTACTACTAAAATTGGTACTTACAGGTAAAAAGGATCCAATTAAAAACCCAATTGAAAGATCTATGACAACAATGAATTGCAAATACATATGGAGACAATATGACTAGTCAAATACTTTTCATAGACTTATAAACTAACAAGCAAAGCATAGACTGAGTCACAAATCAATATAAAGAACCTTCAAGCCTCAAGAAGGTAACTCTGTAACAATCTAGGCCCTCAAAACGTTCGTCAATCTAGGCATTCCCTATGCTAGCAACAATTGAGTGATTGCATGTATAAATAAACTCTTAAAAGTTTTATTAAATTTTTCTATATTTTTTAAAACAAATTTTGTTGTTTTAAAGCTTCCATATTTAATATCACCTACATTGAAGCTTGTCTTTTGTCTAGACCTTGGAGGCTACTGGGAAGTCCTGAAGAGCACATGGATACAGCGTTAGCAGTTTAAGCACACTGGAAATGTACTAGATAGCTATTAGCTAAAGCCTAGACAGTCTCCTGCAACCACACGTATAAATGAAGCATTGAACAAAAAAAGGTGCACAGGTATTGTTGATTGGAATGCTGAAGGATTGATTGAACAGAAAAACACCATGGCCTTATTTACCTGTGCTTCATATACCACTCATGGGCTTAAACTCCGGATTCTTATGTTGGCTCATTATGCTTTACCAAACACAAGTCTACGACAACGCATCCTCTGAATTTGGTTCAATCAGAATTTCCTGTTCATTTCAAAGCAAAAAGTTCACTTCATCCTCCCGCATCAAGAGATGAACACCTTGGTACAAGGTGAGTAACAATAATAAATGTTTTTGGGTGCCAAATGAATTTTTAACCCATGTTAGGAATAGTGAACATCTAAGAGCATCTCCAACTTGGTATGTCAAAATGCACATGGGTGTTAACGGCTAGAAATAACATCTCATATCACTACGACCGACTGTCAGAAGCTGATGTGGAATGAAGGTTGGAAGGTTCAGCTGTTTTATTTTGACATACCAAAAGCAAGATGTCAAATGAATATTTTATTATTTTTAAAGGGCGAGGTTGGTTGTTACTTTCATTTTTTCTTCTTTCTGTTGAATGATTAGATTTAATAATTATTTATTTGAACGTGTGAGGATGAGTGTAAAACCGTGTAAATATCAAATTGCCACATCAAGCCATGAATTTAAATTTGATGTTTGGTATTTGACATTATCCTGAGATCTAATGGGCCATTTGTTCACAGGGTTTGGACTAATTTCATACTATATTTGTTTCATCTAATTCTAGTACTTAATAAGATTATAATAGGATCCATAGAAACACATCCTTAGGAGGGTACTACTAAACCCATGTGGAAATAGTGGATTAACTAGTCTCATGCTCACTAGTGTATAAATGTATATTATTATTATTATTATATACCCATATTTATATATTATATTATTATAATATACATATATTATATATATATACATATATACACTTATATTATTATTATGATATACTCATATACACATATACATATTAATATTATAATAATAGTACACATGTATATATGTAATATATTATATAGATATTTAGTAGTATACCCAATCCTAGACATGGTTTTATAAGATTACCCCAACCACTATTTAAACATAGAAACACACCCAAAATAGACCCCACAATCAACAATTGTATATTTTTTGGGTATGTTTATAAATGGGTTTTGAGTGTGTGTAATGATGAGTTTTGGGGTATGTTTATAAAGTGTTTTGGGTGTGGGTATTTCATTTTGAGGACCCCATTTGGGTATTTTCATAACACAAGATAGGTGTTACTGTAACTTAGACCAAGCCAAGCAAGCCAAGCCAAGACATTCCCTAAACATAGTTCCCGTGCAAGACAATACATGTATAAACAAGCCTAAGGGTTATAATCGTGTGTGCAAATATATGCCTCTTATCTTATATATATATATAACTTAGGTCTACCCTCCAACCATAAGCCTCTGAGAGAAAGACAAAGAAATAAGAGCAAAAAAACATGGGAGGCATAGGATCATCTCAACAAATATTGGGGTAAAAGCAGCGAGTGATAATACTCAGCAATCAGTCAGGCTCCATGGGACCTCCAGCTCCTTCTTGTTGATCCATACAAAAGGCATCCTCTTTCACAAAAACCCAAAAACTTTCACAAATCCAACATCTACAAAGCCTCCCTTTCACAAACACTGACTTCTTTTCCACTTTCTGCGGCCGCCTCGCCGCCATTGAACACGACGAAGACAACGCTTTGTCCTTTTCCATCAATTGTAACGACGCAGGGTTCTGTTTGTCCATGCCAAAGCTGATCATCTCACTCTCTCTGACATCGGAGGTTCTCTTCTATGTTCCTGGGGTTGTCAAGCTCTTCTTCCCTGTAAACGGAGTTAAAAACTTAAGGAACTTCAAGCCCTTACTGACAGTTCGAAGTAACCGAGCTTGTGGATGGCGTCTTCATAGGGTGCACCGTCGACCACACAGTTGTTGATGGCGAAACATCATTTGGCACTTCTTTAATTCTTGGTCCAAAATTTGCTCGTGGTTCTCTGATCATGCTCAAAATCCCCTGTTCTTCAACGTTGGTTTATAAAATGGAAGTGATCGTCCCATTCGAATTCCCTTCTCGAACTGAGGATCAAGTCTCCGGTAAACTCATCGACAATATCCCAACACCGAATAATCTAAAAGAAAGAGTCTTTTGCTTCTCAAAGGAAAAAGTTGCTCAGTTGAAAGCAAAAGCCAATGCTGAGTTGAGATTGAAAATACCAATCAAAAATCTCTTCTCTGCAAGCAGTTTTGGCATTGACATTTGGCGGTCCATCATACGTGGCAGCAAATATTCTCGTGACGAAGAAGTTTACCCGGTTGCTGATCGGTGCTAGAGCACAAGAATGAAGCCGCCATTGACACGACAATACTTGGCAATGCAGTTCAGGGCCCGGCAGGTGACAGGTGAAAGCTGGGAACTGGAACGTGGGCTTGGTTTATCGCTTGGGAAATGAACAAGATGGTGGCTTTGCGCACAGAAGATAAACTGAGAAGCTTCTTGGAGTGTTGAGTAAGCCAAGGTTGCTTACGAAGACAACATGGCTGCTAATGCTTAGTCACGGAGCAGCTCACCGAGGTTCAATGTGTATGGCAATGACTTTGGTTGG